>VXBC01004808.1:178178-190135 GCA_013399945.1 Ploceus nigricollis | reverse complement strand
CACGGGACTCTCTGGCCCCCAGCCGGCAGCCCACCAGCAGGGCAGTCCCAGAGGCCCGGTTGCAGCTCCCCGAGAGCCCACGTGTTTCCCGGAGGAACATTGAGAGCATGCGAGAGCTGCCTCCCCTAAGTCCGTCCTTGTCACGCCGGGCTGCCAGCCCCGAATTGCTGGAGTACCATCGGCGGCAGCGGCAGGAGCGGGTTCGGGAGCAGGAGATGGAGCGCCTGGTGAGCCTTGGGGCTGGGAGGGGACACCTCTGAGTGTGGGACACCCTCTTTGCAAATAGCTGTTGTTGTTTGCTGCTTTGAAACCTGGCCTTTGCCTCTTGGGGATTTGCCACAGCTGCCAGGCTGACAGCTTATCCAGGGGGATTATGGCCAGGAGCAGCCATCGGTGCTCAGCAGCTCTCTGGGAATACAAAGCCCCCACGTTAAAACAGCCTGTGGAAGCTGGTGGGGCTGGCATGGCCCCAGGGCTACCAGCCAAAATGGTGGTGCCCCTGCCCTTGCAAAACTCTCCACATCTTGTCCATCCCTGCCAGGGCCAATCTGCTGGTGGTGGTGCTGTGGGTCTGTGGACATTGCATCTATATTTAGGGCTGATGGAGTTTTTATGGAACTGGCATCTGCCTGGATGAGGTTTGCCGTGTCTCTGCCAGTCCTGCAGGCCGGGCTGCCAGGGCCGTGTTTGCTCAGCCCTGACTCACGCCTGGCTCAGGCAGCCTGAGTCACCGCCTGGAAATAGCGGAGGCGCTCGGCAGCCGGCACTGCTGCCTGTAATTAGTCTGTCCCAAGCACATCGCGTGCCTGGCTCTGCTGTGGGGTCGAGCTGGCTGCATTGTGCTTTGTAATGTTGCCTGCCCATCCCAGCGTGGGGGTCCGTATTCTGGTGGCCACTGTTGGCACAGGGTTCTGTCTGCTCCTGCCACAGCACGTGCTGGATGGGGACTGTTCTTTCTTACAGGAGCGGCAGCGCCTGGAGACCATCCTGAACCTCTGTGCTGAGTACACCAGGACAGACGGCACTGAGCCAGGTGACGTGCACAGGCTCCTGGCTGGTGACACAGATGCTGGCCAGTGGGTGCCCGGGGGTGCCGTGGCTCTGGGCCATGCCGTCGAAGAGCTGCAGCAGAGGGAGAGCGTGGAGAGGTCGGATGAGGAGAACCTGAAGGAGGAGTGCAGCAGCACTGAGAGTACCCACCACGAGGTAAGGGGACATCTGTGCCATTTTGTTACCATGCCATGCTGCACTGTGCCATGCCAATCAGCCCTTTCCACAGCACGAGAAGCTGACAGGCCCCCGGGCCAAGGAGGCACAGCGGCTGGAGGAGGAGCGTGCCGGTGTCCTCGGACGCCTGGACCAGCTGAAGGGTCGTGTCAAGGAGCTGGAGCAGCAGCTGCAGGAGACATCACGAGAGGTGAGAGGTCAGGAGACACTGCTGGGTCCCCTGCTGCTTGCTGCCCTCACCAGTCAGCACTAAATCCTAAGGGTATGATCCAGCTGGAGCAGCAATCCTGACATTGCTTTGGCTGTCCAGGCAGAGATGGAGCGGGCGCTGCTGCAGGGCGAGCGGGAGTCGGAGGTGGTGCGGCTGCGGCAGGAGCAGGAAGCAGTGCAGCAGCTGCAGGAGAAGCTCTCCAGCCTGGATGCCAGCATCCGCAAGGAGAGGGACAAGGTGAGCCCAGTCACAGGTTCCCATTGTCACCAGCTATGCCTCACTGGCACTCACAGCCGGTGCTGCAATGCCTCATGCTGCAGCATTCCCCTGCGGACATGTTCTCCAGACCCTGGGCTCCGCAGAGGCTTTGGGAAGCAGCCCCTGTGGCTTGCATTGTGGGGGGATCTCTCTGTCTGTCTGGGGTTGGTCAAACAGCCCTGCTGGAGGAGAGCACAGCCAATGCTCAGGAAGCATTTCAACTGCTGCCTGTTGCTCTGGCAGGGAGACTGTGGTGTGAGGCTTTCCAGATGGCTGCTGCCTGCAGTGGGCAGTGCTGAAGCAGAGGCCTTGGCTCTCCCCGTTACCTGTCCTCGCTAGGGAGCTGCATCTTGCAGCAAGTCACCTCACTGCTGCACCTTCATGTGTGATGGCAGCTGTTGCTGTAGTGTTCGGCTTGCTGGAGGTGGCTGGGAAACCACTGCAGCTGTTTAGCTTGGTGGCTTTAGGAGACGGTCCTGGCCCCCTTCCCCCAGTGTTGCTGTTACTGCCTGAAGGCACCCATGACGCTGTGTGTGTGGCACGTTTGTCCCAGCTGCTGGTTGCTGGCTATCCCACAGCCTTGCAGGCAGTGTGGCATGGCCTTGTCGACGGGAGAGCTGCTGGGATCCAGTTCCCTGCTGCCTGAGGCCGTTGTCCCTGTGCAGCCTATGCCAAGGTGCCACCAGCAGCTCTGTGCCACTGTCACGTGACATCAGTGTCCCTTGGGGTCTGGCCAGCCCCATGGCTGTGGGTGCCAGGGCTGTTGGGGTGCCTGTGGCCTGGCAGAGTGGCCATTGGTGCCTGCCAGTGGTGCTCCTACAGCATTTGGGGGTTTTGTTCTGGTTTTGGTCTTCCAGCCCTTTGTAGGCCTCTTCTGTAGCCAGGGACAGCCTCATGCAGAGCCAGGAGAGAAGCACAGGGAAAGCCCTCTCCCAGCCTCTCTGCTGACCTAACCACCCACTTTCCTAACCCATCTGCACTACTCACATTAACAGTGCCTGCTCTGAACTCTGCCATCACCTCTGACATCTCTGCATGTTCAGGAGCCCCCCGGCAATCCACAGCTGCTCTCTTGGGGCACCTGCCTATACCAGTCTTGCCTCCCTGCCAGCATGTCCCCTCATACCCTTTTCATGATGTCTCATCTCTGTGTGGAGCACAGGGTTCCTTGCAGCAAGCATTTCTCAATGCCAAGCCCCCATATGGTACCACCAAACCTGTGGGTGGTTCCCCTGTGCCAGTCCCATGTTGCTGGCCCCATTTTACTGCTCCTGTGGCCAGGCCCCTCATCCCAGCCCAGGAGTCACTGTCTGCTCTGCTGCTGACTCATCATAGCCTGAGCATCTCTTGCTGGACCACAGCCTCCTGTTCTCACTGCTGCCCGGTGCTGCCCTCTCCTTCTAATGGATGAGGGTGGTCCGTGACCTTAGGCTGCATTCAGGACTTGCAGTTCCTAACTGGTAGCAGTTAACAAAGCCAGTTAGTGGTTATTGTGATGCAGCCGTGTGCAAGATTGGGATGACTTGAACCATACTACCAGCGTTGATCTTTTTGCTGTCTGCAAGTTTGTTCTTGGAAACGCAAAGCTGAGGTCAAGGGTTGGCTGTAACTCCTCTAACACTGCTCGGCCAGTTCCTATGTCTCTTGATCTCTCCATCCCCCTGTAGCTGCCATGATGCTCCTTCTCCTGAGCCCCCTCTGTCTCCAGCTGAGCCCCTCTCTAACTCACAGCTTCTGCATGGCGCCCATTTGAGAAGTGTGTCTTCTTCTTTCTTTTTTTTTTTTTTCCTTTTTCTTTTCCTTTTTTTTTTTGTTTTGTCTTGTTCTCCCCTGATTCAGGAAAGGGCAAAGGTTGATGCTGAAAGGAAGGAGCTAGAGCAACTCCAGGCGCTTTACCATGAGTCGAAGAGCCACCTTGATAAGTGCCCCGAGTCAATGCGGGAGCAATTGCAGGAGCAGATGCGAAGGGTCAGTGTCTCCCCCCACCCCTCCCGGACCATGGCCCACCTCCCTCCGCTCCAGCTTAGGCCAGCTCTTCCCTGCCAGCCGGGGCTGCACCGGGAGCGTCGCACCCGGGCTGGAGGCGGCTGGCACCGGGCACCATCGTCCTGGTAAGCGTGCCGCTGGCCCGGGCCCGGGGCGCGGGACCCGCTCGGCAGAGCTCCGCGGGACCGGCTCGGCAGAGCTCCGCGGGACCGGGCAGGGCACGAGCATGGACCCTGCCCTGCAAAGGAGGGCAGGCTGGGGAGTCCTGGGGGCTGCTGCATCCTCACCTGGCTGCCTCCAGCTATTTCCTGAGAATGTTTGTTTACACAGTGATGTTGATCCATGTTACTGCTAGTCCTCAGCATTTTTTCCTATTACCTGGTATTTTCTGGAAGTGGTTGACTTTCCCCAGCCCATGGCTAGTGCCTGCTCAGATAAACCCACATTGCCACAGCCTGCTCCAGCCAGGCACTCACATTCTGGATGAGGGTCTGGTGTAGAGTGGGCAGGGGGGTGATGGAGCAGTCTCTGCGTGTGGGAGCCCTCAGGAGCCACCACATCAGTGCTGTGTCACTGGCTGCCCGTCTCATGGAGCAGGGTGAAACACATCCCCGTGGGGTGCATGGCACAATGGCTGCCAGGGTGGCACTGGCAGGCCCGGAGCTGAGTGCTGCCACGTGCTGTCGGTGCATGAAGGCTGGAAGGACACACAGGAGTTTGTCCAGCATGGTGCTTTGTCTGTTGGGGCTTTGCCACCTCTAGGCTTGGTGACACAGTGTTGCTGGTGGTGGCACATGGTGTTTTGCTACCTGTCAGGGCATGGCTTTAGCCCCTGTGTGGTTCAGCAGGGGCAGCTGGTTTCCGAGGGCTGGTGAAGCCCCTGGCTGTGGCAAGCTCATCTCATGGGGGTGACTGCTCTGTCCTGGCCAGTTCTGGGTGCCTCCATTGCCTTCTTCTGACAGTAGACACTCCTGTCAGCATCTCTCATGTTTCTGATGCCCAGCTGAAGGCAAAAGTGCCTGCCTGCCCACACCAGGCACAGGGGACAGGCTTGGCCACCAGCTCTTATTCCTGGCCAGCCCCAGTAGGATGTGGAGGCATGGCAGGAGGTTTTGCTGTGGGAGACCTGCCTGCAGGATGCGGAGGTGCCCATCCAGTGGGTCAGATCCACTCACAGTGCTCTTGTGTGTTCAAAGGAGGCAGAGGCACTGGAGACGGAGGCCAAGCTGTTTGAGGACCTGGAGTTCCAGCAGCTGGAGCGAGAGAGCCACCTGGAAGAGGAGCGCGAGGCGCGAGGCCAGCAGCTCCTGCAGAGCCGCGCTGAGTGCCACCGCAGCATTGCCCGCAGGAAGGTAGGGATGGTCCCGCGGGGCTGGGCTGTGCCCCCTGGGTCGAGTATGGCCAGGCTGCATCCCATGGCTCACCAGCAGCCAGCTCATCCCTGCTGCTTGCTCCCCAGGAGCGGGTGGCTGCCCTGGATGCCCAGGCTGCCCAGATTCGGCTTCAGAGTGCCCAGGAGGCCGAGCGCCTGGCCAGGGAGCGGAGCAGCGTCCTGCAGCTCCTGCAGAAGGTAATGCCATGATTGTGTGCTCCTGAGGGTGCTCGAGGCAGGGGACAAGATCATGCCAGCTCTTGACAGGTTGCTTGCAGGCAGGGAGAGCTTGGGGGTGACTGGCCATGGGGTGCCAGTAACCATCAGCTGCCTCTGACCTGTCACCCCACGTGCAGGAGAAGGAGAAGCTCGTGTCTCTGGAGAGGCGATACCAGCTCGTCACAGGTGGCAGGAGCTTCCCAAAAATGTCCTCAGCTCTCCGAGAGGTAAGTGGGTAGAGGAGGCTATGGTGCTTAGAGCTGCTCTCCTAAGCTGCTGCCATCAGTGAGGATGAGCCTTGTGCACCGCCAGCTTTGCTCTGCAGCAGTTCCTGTGTTCCCAAGTACCTTCTGACCAGAGCCAGGTGCTTCTGCCTGCTCAAAGTCTCTCCATGGGCTGCAGAGGTTGGGAGGGAGGAAGGGGAAAGGCAGCAGAGCAGCACATGGGACAGGATTGCCTAGGGTCCCATCGTTGCTGGAGAGCAAGCGTGGGGATGTGTTGGTGCTGGTCCAGGGGACTTTTAGGTGGAAGTGAGTTGCCCCGTTACCTTGCTCGTGGCTCTGAATGGGGAGCCAGAACCATGATGCCCCCAGGGGCTGTGGTACTGCCTGACCTGCTGCTGGTAAGAGGCACAAGATGGCAGAATCCCCTCGTGCCTGCCTGCAGTGGGACTCCTGCTGCTGCCACCTTGCTATCCGTGCCCACCTTGCCTATGTGACCTTTACCCTTCTACAGGAGACCCTCCACATCTCAGAACCTTATGAGCTGTTGGAGGGAACTAAGCCCCTGAGCCCCCTGCCAGCAGCAGCTGCCTCCTTAGCTTCTCCTGCCACCTACTCCTACCCCAAGGCACAAGAGGTAACTAACTAGAGGGACTAGCTGCATGTGCTTGCTCACTTACCCCTCCTTGGCCAAGACCCCTTATGTGGACTGATGTCACCCCCAGGCAGCAGGGCAGCCCCACAGCAGCATGGCTGGAGCATTTGTCATATAGATCTCTGGCAGCTGTGCTCATTAACACTCAGTCTCTGATTCCAGGCGCTCTCCTGAGCCCGCCAGGCACCCCAGTTCCTGCCGCTGCCCCCTGTTTTAATCCTGGGGCAGTGGTTTCCCCCTTGCTCACTGCTTGCCATCTGGCTGGACGCCTCCTGACAGCATCCTGTAGGGTCCTGCTAGCATGGCTTTCCCAAAATAAGAGCAAGTCCCCAGCTTTAGCATGCTTGGTTCAGAAAGGATGAGGAAGTGGATTTTAAGCTGGCTCAGCACAGCTTGAGGTGCCTCGTCCAGTGCTGCTGCACTAGGGAGGACTTGTGGCCAGTGACCGTGGAAGACCCTGAGGCATCCCTGCCCCTTGTAGGCACTCAGCAAAGCTGCACTGAAGGCTGGAGCAAGAAGGGTGCCAGCACACCCAGCCCAGCTTGAGCACCCCAAGGTGCACGGTGCTGCACGCCGGGGACACCACGGGCAGCAGGGCAGGGCTGGGGAGGCAGTGCTGGGGCAGGAATGCACAGGGAGGTTTGCTCCCACTGTGCAGTCAGTACCATGATGCCAGCACAGGGGTCTAACTCTTCTCCTTCTCCCTTGCCGTGGATTTCTAGGAGTACATGAGGCTGTCTGACGTTTTCAGGTTCTGCAGTAATGCACATGGCCCCAGCCTGGACACTAAAGCTTCTGCTGCTGCCCCTGCTGCCGCTCAGCGCTCTTTCTTGCTTGCTGTAGCTCCCACAGCCAACGAGGTACCTGCCCCAGAGCATGCTCGGGTTTGCTCCCTCGGGTTGCCCGCTGCAACCAGGCAGCGAGGCAGCTGCGGACACCGGCCCCCTGTGTGCCCTGCTGCTTGGAGCCCACATCTCTCTGGGGTCAGGACACTTGTCTGGCTGCAGCTGAGTGGGGAGCAGAGGCTCAAGCTGCCCGGTCTCCTTGCTGGGGTGCCCTTCTTGCCTGCTCTGGCTGTAGTGGCGGGGCAGGAGCAGAGTGGGTGCCCAGCAGTGGGAGGGACGGCCCTTTGTTTGGGGGATGCAGTCCTGGCCGCTTGTCTCAAGCGAGGAGGATGCAGAGCAGGCCTGACCCAGTGCCCAGCAGCAGGGTGGCTGCAGCACCAACTGCTTTTCCTCCCAGGACCGTGAATCTTCCTGTGGGGGTTGGAGCTGCCTGCTCGTTCCTCTGTGCCTGCTTGCCCTAGCTCTTATCCTGGTTTAATCTGCTTCTCTCTGCCCAGTACGTGACCGTTGAGCAGCTCTCGGGTATCCTGGGCAGCCTCCACATCCCTGCTGCTTCCCTGCTGGGCTGTACCCCTCCGGCTCCTTCATCCTCAGGCTGTGCTCCTCCTCTTCCTCCTCTTCCATCTCTCCCTTCTCCCTTCATCTCTGCAGAGGTTGGTGCCCTGTTTCCCTCCCTTTGGCCCCTTGTACTCTCCCTGGGAGGTGATGGAGATGCACGGGAAGGGGTGAGCTGCAGATGGAGCTGAGCAGCAGCTCAGGCTCTTGACACTCCGCACACCCTTGGCTGTCCTGCCTGCTGCTCCGCTGCCCCCAGAGGGCCTTGATCAGTTCTCACATTCTCTTGAACAGCAAACGGCTCCTACAGCTGCTAGGACTTAGCCAGGGAGTGCACAGGATCCCCAGGGGTCTGCACGTTAAGTTCTGGGGGAGTGGTGTAGGCATAAGCAGGAATGCTTCAACCTCTTCTCTGTGCATCTGTCCCTCTTGCTGCATTTGTCCTTCATCCTTTCTCACGCAGCCTCTCTCTCCAGATGGAGCAGCAGCTGTTGGGAGGCCCTGTGTGTCTCCCGACTCTTGATTTAGAGAAGTGGTACCAGGAGGTTATGGCTGGCTTTGAGACCTTCTCTTCCTCTGTCTCTCCTTCTTCTTCCCCTCCTCCACTTCCAGCTAAAGCTCACTCCTCTCACAAGGCTCTGCAGGTAATCCTGGCTCTCTGCTGCCAAGGCTCAGGCTGGTTGTGGCAAAAGTGGGGCAGTGTGGGGACGTTCCTGTGGACCCTGTACCCTGAGTGCTGCTGGGGCCCTGGCTGCCACCGCAGGCAAAGGCAGAGCAGACCTGTGGCCTGGGGTAGGCAGTCTCTGCCTCCTCTTGGGCTGCGTCCCTTTGCCAGGATGGCACCGACACAGAGCAGGATCTGGGGAGCCATCTCTCCAGGGGGACTTTTGCAGTTCCCCCATGTCTCTCTCATGTCTGTGTCTCTTGCTCAGGTCTATCGTGCAAAAACAGAGGGTGGTGCTGGTGTCCTCACCCCTCGCATGAAGAGTGGGACCCCTTCGTCCTCGCAGCTCAACCTCTCCGTGCTGGAGCGCAGCCCCTCCCCCAAGGTATGGCTGCCAGGGGGACCCAGCACCCTGGCCATGGCTCACACATGCCTGGTGCCAGCCCCCATCCCCATCCTTGCAGCTGACCACCTGCTGTCCTGCCCAGGGCCCCCCAAGCCCGGCGGGCAGCCTGTCCCGCAACCTGGTGGCCACGCTGCAGGACATCGAGACCAAGCGCCAGCTGGCCCTGCAGCAGAAGGGTGAGCTCTGGCTCTGTGTCCTGGCTCTGTGGGGTGGTGGGACTTCGGGAGATGCTCTCCCTGCTGCCTCTTGGGCAGTGGAGAAGGGAGCCTGGCCGAGGGTGGCGACAGCAGCAGGGCTCTGGCAGGATGCGGTGCCTCTCTCACAGTCTCTTGCTTTTCCCCCCTCTCTTTCCTCCTGACCCCTCCACCTGATGGCCCATCTCCAGCCAAGCTGCTCCCAGCAGAGCCCTTGCAGCCAGGCAATCTACCAGGTAGAGATGTGGGGTGACTTGGACTGCCTAGAGCAGCCCAGAGGCAGCAGCATGGCTGTTTGCTGGCACCTTCTGCCATACATAAGAGGGGCATGACCAGTCCAGGACCCCAGGTGCATCTCAACATCTGCTTAGAGACAGCCCTGTGCATCCCTAGCCTGCTAATGCTTTGCCCTGCTTGTTCCTTACCAGCCTGGTGCATGTGCCCCCTGCTCCTGCCCAGACAAATTGCAGTGCTTGCCAGAGAGTTGTGACAGCAGCTCCCACCTCTGCCCCTACCATGCCTTTGTGGTTCCAGCAGTGCCTGTAGTGTCTTCTGCCTGCGCCACCCCCTCGCCCACCATGATGTGGCTCTGAATGTGGCACATTTAACGTGATGTTTTCATCTTCCCATGGCACAGGTCGGCAGGTGATTGAGGAACAGAAACGGCGGCTTGCAGAGCTGAAGCAGAAAGCAGCTGCTGAGGCGCAGTCCCAGTGGGAAGCCCTGCATGGGCAGCCTCCCTTCCCCACTGCCTTCCCCCGGCTTGTGCACCACTCCATCCTCCACCACAACCGTCCCCATGGTGCCGGGCCCCGGGCTGAGGAGCTGGACCATGCATATGACACACTCAGCTTGGAGAGCTCAGACAGCATGGACACCAGCATCTCCATCGGCAACAACTCTGCGTGCTCACCTGACAACATCTCCAGGTAATCCTGGGGCCAGCTCGTATGGCCAGGGGACAGCCTGCTCTGCTGGTATGCTGCTGCCTCAAGGTCCTTCCTGCTGGGGCAGCAGCTGTGGCTGCTTTTCAGTGCCAGCGGGATGGAGACAGGGAAGATTGAGGAGATGGAGAAGATGCTGAAGGAGGCACACGAGGAGAAGTCGCGGTTGATGGAGTCCCGGGTGAGTGGGGGCAGCAGCACCACGGCTGGATGGCAAGCAGGTCTCCAGTCCTTGGGGCTGAGTGCCTGTGCGTGCTGGCAGGAGCGGGAAATGGAGCTGCGTCAACAGGCGCTGGAGGATGAGCGCTGGCGGCGGGAGCAGCTGGAGCGCCGGCTGCAGGATGAGACTGTGCGGCGGCAGAAGCTGGTGGAGAAGGAGGTCAAACTGCGGGAGAAGCACTTCTCACAGGTGTGAGGCAGGCTGCCGTTCCTCTCTCTCAGCCTGGACAGTGAGGCACACCCAGCTTGCTACTGGCGTCCCAGCTCGCAGCGGAGGGACGAGGCTCTTGTCACCGTTGGTGGGCTTTGCAGGGCTGTGTTGCTTTTCCAGGCTCGTCCCCTGACGCGGTACCTCCCCATCCGCAAGGAGGATTTCAACCTGCGGCTGCACATCGAGTCCTCAGGCCACAGCGTTGACACCTGCTACCACATCATCCTGACAGAGAAGATGTGCAAGGGCTACCTGGTCAAGATGGGCGGGAAGATCAAATCTTGGAAGAAGCGCTGGTTTGTCTTTGACCGCATGAAGCGCACCCTCTCCTACTACGTGGGTGAGTCCCAACGCCGCCTCGCGTCCCCTCCCCATGCTGTCACCCACGGTCGACAACAGGTCCCTCTCTTGGGCAGATAAACATGAGACAAAGCTGAAGGGTGTTATCTACTTCCAAGCCATTGAAGAGGTTTACTATGACCACCTCCGCAGTGCTGCAAAGGTGAGAGCTGGGCACTGCCACTGCTGCGGTGTCTGCTGGGAGCCCCTGGCGGTGTCCCCATTTTCTTGCGTCGTTCTCTGTCACGCTGGTAGGAGGTAGCTGGGCAGTGCGTGCCAGGGATGCTCCTGGAGTGGTCTGTGTCCTCCAGTGGTGCCAGCTTCAGGGCACCAAGGGCAGGACCCCAGTGCTGGGCTTTGTGGGGGGACAAGGAGGGGATTACTGCTGCTCAGAGGGGAACAGAGTGCTGATTTCATCCTCCCCTCCAGAGCCCCAACCCCGCGCTCACTTTCTGCGTCAAGACCCACGACCGACTCTACTACATGGTGGCACCATCAGCTGAGGCCATGCGCATCTGGATGGACGTCATTGTCACTGGGGCAGAGGGCTACACCCAGTTCATGAACTGAGGGCGGTGCTGTGCATCCCAGAGCCACCAGCTGCAGGGACTTCTGAGCATCCCGAGCAGCAAGGAGCTCCTGAGGGGACCACGGTCCCTGCTACGCCTCATGCCAAGGGTTGTGCACACCAGGGTCGTGGTGGACCTGCATTGGGCACAGCTGGGTGGTCCTGAGTGTTGCCTGTCCAGGCAAGGGAATAAGTTTTTTTTATGTTGACTTTCTAGAAACAAACTTTATTGGAACAATATCAAAGTGCTGAAATGTAAAAAGCTGCCAAAGACCTGCTGGGGCCCGAGCTCTGTGCCTTGGGGAGGTGCTAGTGTTGAGGCTGATGCTGATGGTTGCTGCCATAGCGTTCCAGGGAAGGAGACGGTGAGCCCATGCGGTGCCCCCACCTGCTCCGTGCGGCCAGGACGTCCCACTGTGGTAGACTCAGACCCCTTTTTGTAAACCTTTTGTAATTTCGGATCGTTGTCCCCCCTGTGCTGGGGCCAGATGGGGATTGTGGTGCGGACTGCCCGGTCATAAAGCATTTCGAGAACCAGGCTGTCCCTTCTGCGTGGCCTCTGAACTTACAGACAGACCAGAGTCTGCCCCTGGGCTGGGGGCTGCCTCTGAACACTGGGCAGGGGGCGCTGGGAGCTCACTGGGAGCGAGCTGAAGGGCACGGCAGGGTGCACAGGAGAGGGTGGGGACCGCGGCAAGGCGCAGGAGACACCGGCGGGAAGCGACCGGAACATCGGGACGGGGATAGGCCAATGGAAGGGGTGGAGCCCGAAAGAGGGAGGGGTCTGGGGATGCACCGTGCCCAGCCCGAGCCGAACCCGAGCCGTGCCGAACCCGAGCCGAACCGAGTGAAGGCGGGGCCGG
>VXBC01004808.1:154985-178155 GCA_013399945.1 Ploceus nigricollis | reverse complement strand
GCGTGGTTTGGTGGCGGCCTGGCCGCGAGGCGCCTCTCGGCCGCCAGGGGGCGCACACGGCGCAGGCGGTTCGCACGTGGCTCCGTTGCCGTGAGGCGCGCGCGCAGGCGCACGCGTTATGCCAGCACGCGCGCCGCTCAGGCCGGTCCCCGTGGCCCCGCCCCCCGTGNAGCCGAGCCGAGCCCAGCCGAGCGGTGCCCACAGAGCATGGCGCGGTTGCCCGGCGGGGCGCTGCCCTGGCTGCTTCTCTCCTGCTTCCTGCCCGCCGCAGGTACGTGCGGGACGCTGCGGGGAGGCTGCCCGGGCTCTGCCTGCCCGGGCCGCACCCGGCCGTGCGGGCCGGCGGGGAGCAGCAGGTTCTCACCGCGGGTTCGTTTTCAGAGCCGGTGGCGGTGATGTCGGTGGACGTGGGCAGCGAGTCGATGAAGATCGCCATCGTGAAGCCTGGAGTGCCCATGGAGATCGTCCTGAACAAGTGAGCGGCTGTTGCAGCCGAGCGCTGCCGCGGGCCGGGTACCGGGGGGATCCGGGCTGTGCTGCGGGGCTGCAGCCCCGACCAGCGCCGGGAGCGCTGTGGGGGGAGAGTGAGGGTGCCTGGGACTCGGCCATCGCTGTTCCTCTGCTGCCGGGGGAAGGCTCCCATTCTCCCACGCGGGCTTGTGACTCAATCTCGCCCCGGGTGGGCAGCTGCGGGGCATCGTCCAGGGCAGTTTGTTAACTCATTTTAAGGTCCTTGGGTGTGCTTTGGGTACCTTTCGAGCGACTGCCGAAAGCCTGCGTGGTTAAGGACATGTTGTGGTGCAAATCCAAAAGGGCACCCAGTTCCTCCTACCTGTCCCCTGATTCGTAGTTCCCCTAAGGGAGCCCAGAGCCAGGTTTGTTTTGCTGCAGCTGTTCAAAGCCCGCCCTTGTAACACAGGTGAATCTCTTGCATTCAGCTGCTTTTGCAGCCCGTCCTCAAGCCACTGAGTGAAGAATCTGCAGGTGAGAGAAGACATAATCAGGAATGTTCTCGGTTTCTGGGAGTCTGGAGATAACAAGGAGATTTCTCACCCACCTCCCTGAAATTCGGCAGTCCTAGATAGAATAAGGGAACTGTCTTGCCTTGCTTATGGGTGGAGGAAAGCAAAAATAGTCTCATCAAAGCACGGAAGGAGTGGGGTAGGAGGGCTTGTCTGATAGCCCCTCAGCTGAGCAGAGGCTGGCCCCCCTCTCCAAGCACCTTCCCTTAGTCCTTCCGGAATGGGAACAACATCTGTCTTCACTGGAGACTGGAATGTTCACCTGTTTCCACTGGTTTATTCCTTCCTCTCTGTTCTCAGGGAGTCACGAAGGAAAACACCCGTGGCTGTTTCCCTGAAGGAGAACGAGCGTCTCTTTGGTGATGGCGCGCTGCTGATGGTAAGAGTTCCTGATGGATGCAGAATACGTGCATCCCACGTTGTGACAAACGTTTGAGCTAGTGCTTTATTGTCCTGCGCTTCCCATCTCCTCGATGCGTCACTGTCTCTGTGTAGTGGCTGTGTGCTCCTGCTCCCACAGCGAGAGGTGTTCCCCACGTAGTCTGGGGGGGATTGTTTGACAGCAGCGTAACTGAAGGAATGCAAGTGGGTGATGTGGTTTTTTTCCTGCAGTCCATAAGGACGCCCAAGGTGGCATTCCGGTACTTCCAGGATCTGCTGGGTAAGCGGATCGACAATCCCCACGTGGCGCTCTACCAATCCCGATTCCCAGAGCATGAGCTGGTGAAGGATGAGATAAGACAGACTGTTATCTTCAAGTTGTCCCCGTAAGTGGCTGCTTTTAGGTTCTTTGTGGGATGGACTTCAGCTGCCAGGCTTCTGCAGCTCACTGTTGATGCCATCATTTTCTTTCCCGTTGTAGAACGATATGGTATTCTCCCGAGGAGATGCTGGGGATGGTCCTGAACTATTCACGTGGTCTGGCTGAGGAATTTGCAGGTTGGAAGGATTTAGCTTTTTCTTGTCTATATGTGTGTGTGTTCGTACACTATAGGGTTCCAGTAGGGACCGAAAGCGTTCAGAAACCCGAGGTTTTTGGAAACAGGATATTGGTTCTCTCCAGCTGTAGGCTGTAAGCAAGGCTTAGAAGTTATCCAGTTATCATTTGTTTGTAATATGATGCAAGTTTGGGATCTTAATCCTACTCTTGGCGGCAGACACTCCGTTTAGTGTTGCAATGAAGGAGCCTTACAGGCAGTCTCTGGAGAAAAGTGAAGTGTTTTCTTTATCAGGTGTGTGATCAGAGTGGAGGCACATGGGATCTGGCTGCAGGGGAGGGTGGGAATGGCTCTGTGAAGGCTGTGCTGTAGCTGTTCTGGATGGAAACTTGCTGTTGGAGCTGAATTAAAAGAGCAAAAATGGCCCTTTGCTGTGAGACTTGCTAACAGAGAGGAGGCTGTCATGTGTATTTCACGCTGTGTTGTTACTGAAATACTATAGCAATGAAAAATTGATAAATTACTAGGAGGCTTTGTCGTGTGGTCAGTGACACTACAGCCAGTCCAAAGACTTTTACTGGAGAGTGAATATGATCCAGTGGCAGTGTAAGGCTCCATGAAGATAGTATTTGTTGAAATGGAAGGCTACCCAGAGCATTTGAGAGTATCCTGGCACATGAAAGAGTGGTCAGTAGACTTGTGGCTTTGTGCGAACATGCCAGGTCTGCTTGGTTTCAGCAGGATACAGAGATTTGTCCCTAGGGATCCTGGCTACTGCTGCAGGGTTGCATTCTGTGTGAGTCTTCACCCTGGGTCCTCTGGCTTTGCTGCTGTCACTCCATCTCAAGAAGTCTTTGCCTGTGGCTACACTGATGCAGAGTTCCCTGCAACTGTTTCAGAGCAGCCCATCAAAGATGCAGTGATCACAGTTCCTGCCTACTTCAACCAAGCAGAGAGGAGAGCAGTGCTGCACGCCGCCCGCATGGCTGACCTCAAGGTGCTGCAGCTGATCAACGACAACACGGCTGTAGCGTTGAACTATGGGGTTTTTAGGAGGAAAGACATCAATGCCACGGCACAGGTAGGTGCATTTGAGAGATGCAGAGTCCTGCCAAGTTGCCTGCATGCAGGGGAGAAAGTGCAGAGGAAATCCAAAGAACTTGAAGTAGACTCTGCTGCTCAAGCAGTCTCCTCTGTTTTCATGTGTTCGTCAACAAGACAAAGAGATTAAACGCTGTGTGCATGTATGGTGAAGCCTGAAAGCTGCTGGAGTGAGGGCAGGTCCTGGGAGTTCCCATTTTGTAAACCTGTTCCTTGCCCATCAGCTGGGGAAAATAACAGCAGCGATTACTTGAAGTACTAGAACACCAATCAGAAGTACTTGATTTACCTGAGGCTGAAGAAAGGGCAAAACTTCGGGTTTTGAACTGTGAAGTAGATTAGAAGTTTTCTAGTCTCCTGTCAAACATGATCCCGAACATCACCCATGTTTGGTCAAAATATGAGTCCTGCCCTTAGGGTATAAAGTCAATCCAGGGAGTAGATAGCTGTGGCCTGTATCACACTGAGAGGTTTTTTACTTATTCATGGGGGGGATGTCCAGGTGTTTCTGCTTCACTGTCCCAGCTTTTCTTTTCAGAATATCATGTTTTACGACATGGGAGCAGGAAGCACTGTTTGTACTATTGTTACTTATCAGACAGTGAAAACTAAGGACTCGGGAACCCAACCTCAACTGCAGATCCAAGGCATTGGGTAAGAATTCCACACGAGTTGCACAAATCCTACAGGCCTCAGGAAAGAAACCATTTGTTTCACAATCTTCATCATGTAGAATTTTGCGGTGAGGCTTCAGTAGAGTAATTTGGATGGCTGAGGGGGAAACATTTGGAGCAAGAAGGCTCCAGCTGGGAATAATTTTGGTATTGCTGTCTTTTGCAGAAGGTAACTGGGAACTTCCAGGAGCCTAGGAGGGAACCAGTGTACTAGTTTGCTTTAGGCTTTCCTTTGATAGCCTCAAGCCATGTAAACCTATTCCATTACCTGTAATCTTTTAAGTGTATCAGTTGGAAAAAGAGGAATACGCTTCTAGAGAGAGATGAAAATGCAGTGGACTTAATGCATTGCCAAATAAGGAGGAGGGTGCTGTGCATACCCAGCCCAGCAATTTTAACTCCAAAGCATTTATATTGCTGTTTCCAAGAAGATGCCTGGGACCTGATACAGTTGTCCATTGGCTTCTCACCTGTTTTACATGCTTGGCAATAAGGCATTTACCTAAAATACAATGAAATTTTCTGTTGAAAGGCTGTTGTGGTGAATCTCTTATTTCTATCTTTCTTTCATTATAATGTGTTATGCTGGGGACAACCTTTGTTCTTTCACAGTCATCACAGCTGATAGTACTGCAGCTATTTTTGACTCCTTGCTGCTCTGCATATTTGTGAAATAATACATGAAATTTGTTTGTATTTCAGTTTGGTTTTGGTTATTACCTCTGTGCATTCTTTTGCTCAGGTTTGACCGTACTCTGGGAGGTTTAGAGATGGAGCTTCGTCTCCGGGACTACTTGGCAAAGCTCTTTAATGAGCAGCACCCTTCGAAAGATGTCCGGCAGAATCCTCGGGCCATGGCCAAGCTGCTGAAGGAGGCCAACCGCCTGAAAACCGTGCTGAGCGCGAACGCCGACCACGTGGCACAGGTCTGACCTCCTGATGGGGGCTCCTGCGTGTTTTGGGCTAAGCGTGGGGCGGGTTGAGGACTGGTGTAAGGGAACACTGTCCCTCTGCAGCGCAGGTCTGCTGAGGAGCATCGCTCCCGGTGGTCCCTCTCAGCTTGTGCCCGCTTGGTAGCACCGGTGATTGAGTGGATTGAAGAAGAGTTATTCGTGTCAAGTATGTTAAATAAACTTTCACTGAGAGAAGCTGTCTGTTACACCCATGTTCCATCCTCTCATCACCTTAGCAATGGTAGGGTTCAGATGAGTGTGGTCAGGTCTCTTGTGTGTTACAAAAGCCAGAACTTTTTGCACACTGGACAAAGATTTTGCTTTTGCAGAATTTCATTCTTTTTTTTTTTTTTTTTTGGACAGATTGAGGGACTACTGGATGACATAGACTTCAAAGCCAAGGTCTCAAGACAAGAATTTGAGGATTTGTGCTCTGACTTGTTCAAGCGTGTCCCAGGACCCGTGCAGCAGGCTCTGAGTAGCGCAGAGATGAACATGGTGTGTTTAAGAGAATGCATTACCAAACCTGAAGCTAGTGTGTGTGGAGCTGCTGCCACATCATGATTGAGGCATCAGTGGTTGTGTTATCAGGACTGTTAGGAGGTAGATGCCTGCTGTTGTGACAGAGAGTTTGCCTGCTGCAGTGTCAAGCAGGAGTGTGCCACAGTTCCCCTGCACTATCTGCCAGAAATCAGGGACTTGGAGGAGGGGCTTCTTTGTCTTAAAACACTTTAATCCTGTGCTGAAGGTTTGAAATAATGATGTTTCCTCTTTTTGTCTTGGATACTGGTTCTGGTCTCACTCCTGAAGTTTTAACTGAATGAGTCTGGATCCAGAATTATGGGTATTTGGGCTTGTCCTTTGCACACTCCCTAAAGGGAGCCCTGTTATGGGCTGTAGTTGGACCAAACCTGAGGCAGTCCTTTGGAGGGAGTCACTGCGGGTTAAATGCTCACTTTGCAGGATGCCACAACTCTTGAGCTGCTTTGGGCTCTGATGTTCAGTGCAAGACTGAGTTACCTCTTAAAGGCTGGATTTCTGTGTGTTCAGATCCAGCCGGCTCTTGGTGTCACTGTCTCCTGTGGCATTGAGCTAGTTCGTGTAATTTTGAATCAAGCCCCATGTTTCAGTTGTTTGAAGCCACAGTGATGTTATCACTGTTGGGCAGACCTGACCCCAGGTGCCCGGTTGTTGGCACTGCTGATGTCTGTCTGAGATCTGTTGGGCGCTGGCCTGCACGGGGACAGCAGGGTGTAGTGTGGGTATCCTTAGAGCACCGTGTCAGCACGTGGTGACCGGGGAAGGAGCATAAGGAAGCCCTGGACTTAGCTTTCCAAAATTGCTTTCTTAAGACAAGGTGACTGTTTCCAATCCCTAGGATGGAATTGACCAGGTGATTCTAGTTGGCGGTGCCACACGGGTCCCCAAAGTGCAGGAGGTTTTGCTGAAAGCTGTGGGCAAGTGAGTATGTGAGGCCCCCTTCTAGTCTGTCTCCCATTGACAAGCTGCTGTTTATGCAGAGGCTGCAAACTTCATGTCTGTTGCTTTTTACCTCCTAGAGAAGAGCTGGGCAAGAATATCAATGCTGATGAGGCTGCTGCTATGGGTGCAGTCTACCAGGCAGCTGCTCTAAGCAAAGCCTTTAAGGTGAAGCCCTTCATTGTTCGGGATGCTGCTGTGTTTCCTATCCAGGTAACCTTTGGTTTTCCTTCTCTTGTGCAAGGTATGAGGCTGTGATGGGAGAAGCAATCCAGGTTGGAACATCTCGGCTTCCTTTGAGTATGGAAGCTCTGGAGATCTTTCTGCCAATCTAATAAAGAAAGCAGAAGGAAGTCTTCTTTATAATAGAAATGCAGTGTCCAAGGAGCCAGGCATATGCAAATATCAGTTGAGGAATATTTGCCTGCCCCCACCTTTTGCATGAGGCAGAGCAGCCAAACACTGCTGATGTAAGGTGCCACAGTTTGCAGCTGCTGAATCTTATTTTCTGTTTGTGGTGCAGGTGGAGTTTACTCGTGAAGTTGAGGAGGATGATAAATCCAGGAGTTTAAAGCATAACAAGAGGATTTTGTTCCAGCGCATGGCGCCCTATCCCCAGCGCAAAGTAATCACTTTCAACCGCTACACAGATGACTTTGAGTTCTATGTCAACTATGGAGATCTGACATTCCTGAGCCAGGATGACCTGCGGTGAGTTGAGCCCAGCACCCAAGCCAGCAGCTCTGTGGCAGTGCAGCTTGTCTGGCTGGAAGTGTATGGCCAGTGTGTCTGACTGGCGCTGGCACATCTGTTCTCTGAGCTGCACGTCCTTTAGCCCTGCCAGTTCCTGCTTTTTGCAGTTGCCCATTGCCACCAGCATGAGCGAGAGCAGGGATTGGCTGTTCTGCAGCACTGTTATCCTGAGTTGTCTCTTTGCTTTTGTCTCTGTGTCATCAGAGTTTTTGGTTCTCTCAATCTCACTACTGTGAGGCTAAAGGGAGTTGGGGACAGTTTCAAGAAGCACTCGGACTATGAATCCAAAGGCATCAAAGCACACTTCAACATGGATGAGAGTGGTGTACTGAGTCTTGACCGGGTAAGCACCACCCATTGGGATGGTTGTCAGCTGATGTATTTTTCAGTTCTGTCCCTCTCTCTGGTCCCTGCTTAAAACTAATCCTAAGCTTCTATTTCCAAGGTGGAATCGGTGTTTGAGACCTTGGTGGAAGACAAGCTGGAGGAGGAGTCAACACTGACAAGTAAATGCGGAACTTTGATATTCATACTGACTATTTTGTTACCTGCAGTGGCTGAGATAACCACAAGTGTTGTGTTTCTTTGGGTTTAGGGTGTGGAAGTTACACAGTCTGACTGTATGTGTGGCTGTCTGTGCACACAAGGACACAGAGGGAGGTTGGAGAAGTGTGAGTCTGGAGTGTGTGAAGCTCACCTACACCACCAAGGGAGCCCTGTGGTGACCGTTGCAGTTGTGAGGGAAAGGACTGAGAGCTGAAGATGACTTTCTTCCTCTGGATATGTAACATTCTGAATTTTTTGTCTCCCATCAACAGAACTTGGAAACACTATCTCAAGCCTGTTTGGGGGTGGTGGCCCTACACCGGAGACCGGAGAGAACCTGACAGACTCAGTTCAGGTGAGCCCCAGGGTGACTGCTACTGGAAGGAAGCCCTTTTGTCTTGCTGTGGCAGTTACATAAAATTACCTGTTCTGTGAAACATTGCATGGAATTTCCACATATAAAACATAGTTTTGCTTTTCCCTTTACTTACTTGTGATGACCAGGAAGAGGAAGAGAGCCTAGCAGAAACAGGTAAAGAAGAGCAGGGTGAGAAACAAGACCAGAAAAGCCATACTGTAGATGCTGATGAAGAGCATGGACAAGAGAAACAGCAGCCTTCAGGTCAAGCAGAAACTGCCTCTCCAAAAGTAGAGTCAGAGAGAAAGGAAGAAGACGAGAAATTAGAGCCTCAGGTGAGCATCAGATTGAAGGAATGGGAGTGGGTTTAGTACCTAAGAAATGGCATTTCCTCAGTGGAATTCTCCCTTCTCTGAAGTGCCCTGCCTTTGAAAAAAGTTGCAGAATCTGAAAATCTGTTCCCTTGCTTGAGAACCTACTTTGTGTTACAGGGTCCCAAAGAAAACAGAGAAACTGCAAAAGAGGAAGAATCGTCCAAAAGTTCCAGTGATGGCACAGCTACCAAAACAGAGGAAGAGAAGATCAAAGCACCCAAGAAGCAGAAGCTTGTCCATGAGATCACCATGGAGCTGGATGTAAATGATGTGCCTGACCTGGCGGAAGATGAGCTGAAGAGTTCGATGAAAAAGTAGGTTTGAAATGGCTCTGCTAAGTTAGAACTCCAGATAAAGGAAGTTAATTGCTTTGGAATGGTGATGGCTCACACAGAGCACTGCTGACCTCAGCAGCTGGTGTGTGTGATATGCTGCTCAACCAAGGGCACTTGCTACCTTTTGATTTTTGTTCTCTTTGCATGTCAGACTCCAAGACTTGACGATCAGAGATCTAGAGAAACAGGAAAGAGAAAAATCAGCCAACAGCTTGGAGTCATTCATCTTTGAGACCCAGGTAAGAGAGGGATGTAATGAAATGAGAATTCCAGAAGAGCAGTAGAAGTGTTTTGCACAGCTGTTGGCTGATCTGAGTGCAGGGGAGTTGTTTGAGCCGGGGGAAGCTGATTTGAAGAGCCCAGGTTTTGTCTTTCAGTCACGTTTTCTAATGCTATTAGGCTTCCCAGGCCCATGTTTCCTCAATACAAAATGAAGCTTCCCTTCAGCATGTGTAACACATTGAACAATTGCCCCCAGAGTGTAAAGAAGCTACAACTTCTCGGGAACTGTTGTGCAGAAGAAGCAACTAGTGTGAAGTGTGTGTGAAATAATGACTGTTGCAGCGTTCCCATCATGGGATCTGGGTGTGTCTGTACCTGGTGTATTACCATTGTGCTCCTGGCAATGCTAGGAGCAGAGCTCAGATTTGGGAGGGTGCAGGCAGCACCCCAGCCCAGTTGCAAGTGAGTGCTCTTGTTTTATGGTTCCAGGCTCCGTGGTGTTTGACCAGTGCTTGCTGTTTTTTTAGGACAAGCTTTACCAAGAAGAGTATCAGTTTGTCTCAACAGAGGAGCAGAGAGAAGAAATTTCCAAAAAGCTTAGCGAGGCTTCCAGTTGGATGGAGGAGGAGGGCTATGCAGCTGCAACAAAGGTATTGCTGTGTGCAGTCAGGATACCAGTCAGCTGTCACTGACATGGAAGTGACCACAGAGGCTGACAGAGCCTTTGTAATCTGGTTCTTGAGAGTTTCTTGCTTCTTCAGAGCATTATGCACAGAACAAAATAAGAAGCTGTCCCAGCCATTGATGTTTCTACAAAAGCTTCAGCAGGAACCTGTTGAGTGAAAGCTTTGTCATGTGGCTCTTTTTACTGCACTGAAATGGTGTATTTGATAGAGTGAAAAACAAACACAATTATAACTTCTGAAGTTGCCAGTGTTAGACAGTGGTCAAACTAACTGTCTCCTTTCTCCTCTCCCCCATTTTCAGGAGCTGAAAGACAAGCTTTCAGAGCTGAAAAAGCTTTGTAGGAACCTTTTCTTCCGTGTTGAGGAACGGAGAAAGTGGCCAGAACGCCTGGCTGCTCTGGAAAGTCTGCTCAATCACTCCACCATCTTTCTCAGGTAAGGGCTCGCTTTTGGGAAGGAATGTCATGCAACTGGTCATGTAGGAGCTGCCAGCAGAATGAGAGCAGAGTGAATGTGAAAGTCAGTGGCACTTCCTGAGAAAAGGTGAGCAGAGCCCTGCTCCCTGGTGTCCTGTTCTGCAGGACCTGTGAACAGGCCCCTTGTCCAAAATGGGGGGCAGGAAGGGTCCAGCGTGGTTGTTGTGATGTTTTTGTATTACTGGAGCTGTAACCACTGAGTTGCCAAAGTGCAGTCTGCTTGGCTTAACAAAAATAAGCTTTCTTATCTACAAGGGGAGCCCGAATGATTCCAGAGTCTGACCAGATATTCACAGAAGTGGAACTGAGTACACTGGAAAAAGCCATCAATGAAACAACGGTACTGAAGGATGGAGTGATGCTGGAGGAGGGTGGGGTGGCAGTTTGGGTTATCACCTATCCTTTCACTCAAGGTCATGGAGTAGAATGTGCATGTTTTGTTTTCGTGCCACCAGCAAACCTTTTGTGTGTTCAGTGTTTCCTAATGCCCAGCCTGACCCCATTGTGTCTGGGGGGGATGGTGGTTCCTGTGTTGCATGTGGAATCATCTCCAGGGTGGGGGTGGAGCCCAGTGACCTGATTGCACTTGGTTTTTAAAGGCAGGCGCTGGGTTTTGTTTCTCTTTTTCCTGTGTCTGGGTAACTGAGAGGTTGGTGGAAATGTAGCACAGAGGAGAGCTGTCCTGAGTAAAGCAGAATAGCCAGGGGCAGTGACTTTGAGATACTGTGATATACAGCAGTTCCTGGAACCCAGAAGCATTCCAAAAGCACCTCTTCCCTCGCGTCCCACAGATCTGGAAAAATGAGACACTGGCTGAACAGAACAAGCTTACTCCTACTGAGAAACCTGTGCTGCTCTCTAAAGATATAGAGTTCAAGATAGCAGCCCTGGACAGGGAAGTGCAGTATCTCCTGAATAAAGCCAAGTTTGCAAAACCCAAACCCAAAAGGGAGAAGAATGCCACAAAAACTGATTCAGGCAAGAATACTACAGCAGCCCCTGAGACTGAGAATACTATCCCTCCCACGGAGGGGAAACAAGAAGGTAAGTAGCAGACTTGGAGCATGTATGTAATTCCCTATTATGTAATTACCACATGTAATACATGGTGTTTCTCTTGATTGAACAGGAGCTAAAGAAGGGAGGACAGTGGCTGGGAAAATCTATGTATTGCAGTGTCCTCCCCCCCCCACCATTTTTTTGGGGGTTTTTTGTGAAGAAACAGAAATCATTTATAAATTTTCCAGGATAGTCAGTACCTGTCTTGCTGGCTTGTTGACTTCTAGGAAGGATAAGCCATTCAGTGTACCGAGCCAAACACTCAAAGTCCTGTCCTAGATCAGTGAGTAGAATGAATTGTTGATGAGAAGGGTTTGTGGTCTAGATGGACCCCAGGAAAAAAATAATCTCTTGGGGCACTAGGACTTAGTTTTTTGAACTTTCTGAGATCCTCATGTCTCAAGTGCCCTGGTCCTTTTAAATCTGGAGTGCTGTTTGTCAGCATTCCTGATGGTTCCTCTGGTCTGAGCAAGGGATCCTGCTCATAGTCACAGCTCCAAAGGTCATCTGCCTGTGCAACCAGTCAGTCTCCAGGGCTTCTGGGGACGTAAAGCTTGGCACTCAGGGGAATACAGAGCAGTTTTGTGGTGCTTCTCCTGAGTGTTGTAGAGTGATCTGCTGTGAGAGTGAGCTATTACAGTCCTGCTGAGGCACCACAGCTGGCTGGTTTAACCTCACTGTTACTCCTAATCTCTTTGCACTTTCTTTCCTGTGTGTTCTCCCTTGACTTTTGTTTCTTTCTGCTTTAAACATAGACAAACCAGAGGATGTTGATCCAGCCAAGGAACCTCCTACAGCTGAGAAAGCAGCAATAGATGATAAGCCTGGATCAGACTCTGGTGCGTAAATGTTCTGCTAACAATCTGGGACTTGGGAGCTGCAGGTGCAAGGTGTCTGGGGGCTCCTTTGCAGATTTTTAGCTGTAAGAGGTAATATGATGGTAGAACCGCTGACTGCTGATCCATTGTTAATTCTGCAAACAGGAAGACAAATTTTGGTTCCTTGCTGTTCCTATGTTTTTGTTGTTCAGAGTGGAATTCTTATGCACCACTGCTGCTTTGTGCCCCTGTCCCTGCAGTTTGCATCCAGTCCCATGGCTGTGAGACAGGCTCTGCTTGAGAGCTGCTGTGCTGCTCCTGCTGCCAGGGCAGCACTGTTAACAGGGCCAGAGAGTTCATGGCTTCAGCTCCATGGAGCTGACTATCAACCCCAAAACCTCTGTACCATGGACTGCAAGTTTTGTGGCAAATTTTGCAAATGTCATAGACTCTCAGTACTGCTTTGCATGCTGTGAAAACGACTGCAGTGTGAAACTGAGTTTGCTTCATTACACAGGGTCCAAAAAAGAGAAGGCAGAAGCTGGAGGAGAAAGCAGGAAAAACGATGAATTGTAACACCCTGAAGTCCCACGAGTGTCAGCATCTATTTATTTCATAGTTACTTTCTTGTTTTTCTTATGGACCTGGTTAGTCATGATGTAAATGGAACACAATGACAACACAATGGGATAGAGATGTAAATTTATTTTTTTGTTCTTTCTGCGGATTTTGCCTCTACTAACTTAGTGAATTGGTTTTTGTTTTTCTTCTATTATGTGTGGCAGACTGCCCACCAAGAATTGTCTTTGTTTCAGTACAGAAGTCACCAAAGTGACTTTCCTGTGGGGAGAAAGCAGTACAGAAACATCTTAAGGTGTAGGAAGTAACTTGGAACATAAACTCTGTGCCCCACCTCTTGTGAAGATGATTGCAGAAGGATATAGACCTGAAGTGCTATTGTCTTTGCATATGAGACCCTGACTTAGTGCAAATGTGTGATCTCAGATGGTGGGAGGTGTATTAATACTTGGATTCGTGGGAAGGTGGAACAAAATTGGGAAGGCAGATGATCTGTGCTTTGAGATATGGCTGTGTCTGTTTTCAATAGGCTGTTTGTTAAAACTGTCTGTGCTCTCTAGCAGAGTCCAAGAACCATGAAGTGAGACTTGACAAAAAGATTCTGTTCATAGTTTAAGTTCAGAAAAGGCAACACTGAATGCAGAGGAGAGGGAAAGATGGGCCGTGTTGGCACATCCTGTAGTCAGTCACAAGGACAGCGATACGGATCAAACAACCAAACCTGGAAAGTCTAATGGCAACTGCCTTCCTTCCTCGGTATTTTGTGCACTTGGACCGATTTAATCGTGTGACCTTCCCTGTCCCCGTCCCTGGCTGTGACCTCCTGCCTCCTCAGACCGTCCCTGCTGCTGCCACACACACGAGTGGGGTCCGACGGCTGCGAATGTGCATCTGACCTTGTTCTCCATTCTGGCCTCTTCAACCAAAAATAAAAACGACACNCCGTCCGTCCGTCCGTGCGTGCGTGCGGTGCGCTCCGGAGCGGTGCGGCCCCGCGGGAGCGCGGCGCGATGGCGGCCGGCGGGTACGGGCGGTACCGGGCCGTGATCTTCGCGGCCATGTTCGTGGGCTACACGCTCTATTACTTCAACCGCAAAACCTTCTCGTTCGTCATGCCCGCCGTCATGGCCGAGGTGCCGCTGGGGAAGGACGAGCTGGGTGAGTGTCGGTGCCGGCCCCTCGGCCCCGCCGGCCCCTCGGGGGCCGTTCCGCGGGCTGAGGCGCCCCTGGGCTCTGCCCGCCGCAGGTCTGATCACCAGCAGCCAGTCTGCAGCCTACGCCATCAGCAAGTTCATCAGCGGCGTCCTCTCGGACCAGATGAGCGCCCGCTGGCTCTTCTCCTCCGGCCTCCTCATGGTGGGCTTGGTCAACGTGGTCTTCTCCTGGAGCTCCACCGTCACGGCCTTCGCCGGGCTCTGGTTCCTCAACGGCCTGGCCCAGGGGCTGGGCTGGCCGCCCTGCGGGAAGGTCCTGCGGAAGGTGAGTGCTGGAAAAGGTGGGGGAACTCGCCTCTGCTCACCTGACCTGTCCTGGCATCAGGGCTGTGCAGACCTTGCTTGCCCAGAATCCAGAGGGAGTTGCAGCTCTTCTCACTCCCTTCCAGCCAAGGAGGTCTAGAGCACTATCTGCGTTCTGCTGCCTGTGGAACGAGTTTCTGTGCATGGGGATCTGCTTATTCTAGCAAAGATTCACTCTGTAGCCCTTGCCCCTATGTGCCTTGAGTGTAGCTCAGTTTGGTGAGTAACATCTCCTGGTAGCAGAGACAGACTTTGTGGGAATTAAGTATTTTAGGCATGGACACACAGGACTGCTTGTCGCTGCTGCTACAAGTCAGGGTTTGCTGTGCATCAGCGAGCAGTGAGCACAGTTCCATCTGCACGCTTGGGCAGCTTGGGAATTCCAAATCACAGGTGGTTCAGGTAGAAAACTGGATAAGATGGAGGAATGGCGTGAGATGAGTCTCTAAGCAGTATGTACTTGGGGTTTGTGACAATCTGAAAGGACCAGATTGATTTCTCCCAAGGACAGAAGGAAAGGAATTTGGTTAGCTTTATGATGATCCCTCATGGAAGATGTAAAATCCAGGAATGAATGTACTGCGTGTACTTGTGGGGCAGGGTAGGGAAGGGATAAACAACTTTATTGCCCTTCTGTGAGGCACCTAGCCTCCCCGAACTGATGATGAGAGGGCTGTGCAGTTGAATGCACAGAAAAGAAGGGCCCAAATAACAGAAATATCAGCCGTGGTGTTTTCTGAAGATGTTAATGAATGTAGATCTCAGACATTTTCTTGCTGACAAGAACCACCCAAGTGGCTCTGGCTCTGAGTGCTTGTTGCAATGCAGAGCCCATCATGTCTGATACTTAATGCAACAGTGAGTCCTAAAGTTACCCTGTGACTCTCTGCGTATCCATCCAAGTTCCTGAGCCAGCAGACCTCTCCAGGAGGACGCTGTTCCTAGCAAGTGAGTACACAAAACCATGTGCTCTTAAACTTGCCTCTCCTGCCCCACGTCTCAGTTTCATGGTCTGTAAATGGAAATAACTTTGAGCTGGCTCACAGTGTGAACACCTGTCAAGCTCTTGTGGCTGACACTTGAGTAATGTTTGGAGTTCCCTGCATGACTAAAGTAGCGAGGTGTGCGTGTTCCCTCTACCTGCTTTTGGAGTTCTGTGTCTGAATTGCCCCAACCCCACATCATGGGCTTCAAGGGAGGGTTTTCAAGTGTGCTGTCACTCTCTTACACCTCATGCTGTTTTTCTTGTTGCACAGTGGTTTGAGCCTTCCCAGTTTGGGACTTGGTGGGCAATCCTGTCTACAAGCATGAACTTGGCTGGAGGCTTAGGCCCCATTGTCGCTGCTCTTGTGTCTATGAACTACGATTGGCGCAAGACTTTGTCCTTCTCTGGCTTCATCTGCATGGTTGTCTCTTTTGTTTGCCTTGTCCTGATTAAAAACGAGCCGTCAGATGTTGGGCTGCCCAACATTGAACCAGGAGCCAAGAAAGGGAAGAAAGGTGAGCATGTGACTTCGATGCAAGCAGGCAGCTGCAGCAGAAGGTGCAGTGCCTTCTGTCTGTATTCTGGTACAGGTGTGTCACTCTCAGCATACGAGCACCCCCATCCTCCCCAGTTTCTGAAGTCACATTTTGGCAGGCATGAGGTAATGGGTTGGTTTTGGGTGCTTTATTCTGGTAACTGAAGGTAGAAATTGTATAAACCAAGGCCTACTGTGCTCTTGTGGGAAGGGGGTGGTGCAGGGATTCCTGAGACTGTGGCAGAGCAGGGGACAGGCCTGCTTTAGCCCTCTGTTAGTCTTGCTCCTTAGCCTGCCAGCAGACACCTGTGTGCTGCTGAGGTGCTCAGGGCTGGCTCTCCCCTTTATGTCATGTCTTCCTGCTACCAGCATCCCTATTTTCCTGGAGCCTTGTGTGCTCAGGTTGTGAATGCAGTTTTGGTGGGCTGGTGGAGAGGGAAAAACTACAACAGCAGGGAATGCTTCCTTAAGCCTGACCTTCTGCTCCTCCACTTTGGCAGCGGACAGGCAGTTCTCCCCTCACCCCACCTTAGGCTCTCTTGACCCCTAGCTCACAGTGGACTCTGCTCAGTGTTTCTACCCTAACCTAGGACATCTAGTTAGTAAATGTTTGTTCAGACCACTGAGTGTGGCGCTTCTCTGAAAGCAGAACATGTAGATGAGAATTGCAACACGGGTTTTCAGTAGGATTTTAAAGGCCAGTGGAAACTCAGCCTATGTTCCATGCTGTCCCATACTGCCTGTGCTGTCAGACTTGACCTCTTTGCATAAGAAAAGAATATTGTTTCCCCAGAGCATTCTCTGGGGAGAGCAAGTTTGTTGGTGTTCCTGGAGGACTGATGCAAAAATCAAGGTAGCATCTGAAAGCATCTTTGTTTGGGTCTGTGCAGTGCCTTTCACAGGCACAGCTAAAAAACACTCCCAAAGAATCTAGAGGTAATTTTTCTAACAACTTTTGTGACGGGTTTACTGGGAACTGCAATACAGAAAATTACTGGGAGTAGTGTTTTGATTATTCTTTTCTAATCTTTAATGAATGTGGGATAAAATGACAGAAGACATTCTGAAGTCACCAGAACAAGGGGGAGGTAGAGCCATTCACTACCATTCAGCAGCTGTGAATACCTCCCTGTGTGGGGATGTTCTCATGCTTTGATCCTGCCTGCAGAACTGTCTGCTGGGCTGCTGGTTGGTGTGGTTTGGGCTGTGGTAACACTCCTCCCGACCTTCCTGCAGGTTCCTCCAGCGACAACAGCACCTTGACAGAGCTGCTGCTCTCACCATACCTTTGGGTGCTCTCAACAGGCTACCTGGTTGTTTTTGGAGTGAAAACATGCTGTACTGACTGGGGACAGCTCTTCCTGATCCAGGAGAGGGGACAGTCCATGCTTGTAGGTAAGATGCAAAACTGCATTACTAAGCTCTGGGGCTGCAGTCTGGGAGGTGTTGCCCAGAGTTTGCCTGGGTAGAGGCCCTTCCACATGAGGGACTTGTTTGCCCATCTCCTAGTTGTCTGCTTAGATGCACACAGGTTTTGAAATAACTCAGTGATGGAGTTACTGCGTGCACCAAGCACGCCAGTGCCAGGACATTCCTGGGACTGGCAGACAGGTATTCCTGAACAGGGATGAGCCACATGATTGTGTCCAGCAGAGCTGCTCAAGTGCTCTGTGAGCTTACAGCAGTGGGACTGGTCTGGAGCCCACAGCAGCTTTTCTGTTTTGACCAAATCTGATGGGCTGTCCTTTGCTTGTCTGTGTTCTAGGCAGTTCCTACATGAGTGCCTTGGAGATTGGGGGCCTGGTGGGAAGCATTGCTGCTGGATACCTTTCTGATAGGGCAGTAGCAAAAGTAAGTGATGTGCACCCTCGGGCATGCTGGGCAGGGAGCACAGTGGCAATCTGAGCTACCTCACTAAGGCACTCAGGCAGGGTGCTGTCCCTGTGAGCACAGCAGAGAAACCAGCCCATACTCAGTTCTGCCATGTGCATGGGCACAGCTGCCAAACACTCCAGAAGGTGCTGGGGAATAGATGTGCTGATGTTAGGGGTTGCAATATGCCTGTCAGATTTGAGGTCTTTAATCTGTTTAATTTGTTTGCTTTACTGTGGTCTCCAGATTTTCGTGTTGAAGGACTGTTTGCTGATAATTGTCTTCTGGCTGGAAAAAAACCCACATTAAAATCCAGTGGTGGGATCTGGAGCCAGATTCAGGGTGGAAGTGGTTGATAACTGAAGTACTGTTCCTCACTAAGAGCTTTTGTTTAGCACAGTTTGACTGTGTGCAGCCCTTAAACCACACTAACAGGGTGTGCCAGCAGATGTGCTGTTGGTGTGCCATCCATGTTTCTGACTGGGCTGTGGATGGTGTTAGTCACTACAGGTATAAATGGAAGTGCCTCCAGTTTCTGACTCTCCACTTCCCTTCCCTGTGTCACAGGTAGGCCTGTCGAGCTACGGGAATCCTCGGCACGGGCTCCTGCTTTCCATGATGGCTGGGATGTGCGTGTCCATGTTTCTCTTCCGGATCACAGTCACAGGGGACTCTCCCAAGGTAATTCACGTGCAGCAGCTGGCCATCCATAGGGATAGCCCTGGAAGGGGGAGGTTTGATGACAGAAAGCATGATTGTTTTCTTCACCATTCCCAAGGGTTTCTTTCTTTTTGCACTCTGGAGAAGCGCTGGCTTAGCCTGGCTTGGGGTGCTCCTGCTGTCCTGTTGTTGTGGGCAGCCTCCCTTCCAGGCTTTGCATGAGACGTGACTTGCATCTGCCCTTATGATTGCTAAATAAATAAAACTTCTTTTCTCCTTTCATTTTTTTCTTCTTCTTCAGGAAAACCACTTCTGGACTGTAGCCTTGCAACCTTTAGCTGATCTTACAGGCCTAAAAGAACATGAGGTTTCTGCTTGCATTTTTTCTCCCTCTGCCTTTTTCTTCTTTCCCTGGTCTGCCTTACTCCTGTCCTGAGAGGTTGGTTAGCACCTCAGAACTTAGAACCAGGGCATTGAGAAGAGATTACTGTAAGTTTGGTAAAAGAAACATTTTCTTATAATAATTTGAGTACACTAACTGACTTTAAAAAGTCTAACTATGTAACTTTTAAGTTTTATAAAGAAAGTTCTGAGGACCTCTGTTCATCAGGTAAAATATAGCCAGCTAAGGGGTCTTGTGGGTGAGATCTGAAAGAATGATTCTGCTCTGGCAGATGCATTCTTATTTAGTTTCTGGCAAGTGTTTTCCTAACTCCTTTCTGTTTCACATCTGGAAAATAAGATGGCACTTACTTCCTCCTGGGCTTTTTGAAATGGTGTTTGCAATTCTAAAAGCATGCTGTAATGTGGAGGTGTTACTTATCCTTTGTTGTGCAAACAAGAGACTGATAATTTTGTGCCAGATAGGTTTCTCAGAGCATAAGCTAACACTGAAGTTCAGACTGTTGGGGTTTTTGTGTTGGTGTTTTTTTTTTTTTTTTTTTGGTTTTTCGGTTTAATAGCATAGAGGTCATGAGAAAGAGGTGTCTCACAAATCAACATGCTCTGATCAGTCCCATGCATCTAAACTGAGAAAAGCTTTCAGTAGGTAGCTCCAGGTTTGTTTATGAAAGCAACCTGATTCACAGTTCTTTCCTGTGGTTTCATGGGTTCATTGCCCTCTTCTGTTCGATGTTCTATTTCTTGCAAATCAGCACAGGATGTGTTACATGGTGTGGGGGGCAGAACTGTGGGACAGAGGAGAGCTTGCATTGGCCAGTAAGATGGAGTGGTGGAGATGCAGCTGGGCTTTATGGATGTGGGGACTCTACAGGCTTGAGCTCTTCTGGCTGCAGGCTGGGGAGCTGGCGTCAGCCTGAAAATGTCAAAACTCCCTGGTACTGTGTATAGAATCTGAGAATTATCAACAGTTGCTAACTGACAGTGGTGAGATTTACAGATCCTGTTTCTGATTTTAACTTACTTTGACAGCTGTGGATTCTGACTCTGGGAGCTGTGTTTGGATTCTCCTCGTATGGGCCGATTGCCCTGTTTGGGGTCATAGCCAATGAAAGTGCCCCTGCCAACCTGTGTGGCACCTCCCACGCCATAGTGGCCCTCATGGCCAATGGTAAGTAATACCCATTTCCCCAGAAAACAAACAAAACCCATGCACATTCTTGATGAAGCATGGTCTAGCCCCAGATGCCAAGCTACTGGTCATGGGAAGGCACCTAAGGAGAGAGATAATGGAGCTGGAAGCCTCAGGGATGCTTTCCTGCTGTGCCCGACAGGTTTTGTGTGGGGCTTTAAATTCAAACCAGGCCTGAGGAATTGTTATATATGCAAAAGCAGGTGTTGATAGATAACATGGGAGCACACAAGTGTTGTTTTTCACTTGTGTGAAGTTTTTCACTTCACTTTTCACAAAACAGCTTTCTTTTTGTTTTTCATTACAGTTGGGGGTTTCCTGGCTGGACTGCCTTTCAGTACAATTGCCAAGCACTACAGCTGGGCCACAGCCTTCTGGGTAGCTGAAGTCACCTGCATCGCTAGCACAGTGGCTTTCTTCTTCCTACGAAACATCCGCACCAAGATGGGCCGGATTTCCAAGAAGGCTGACTGAGGATAAGCTGCTCGGTGGAAAGGATGTTCCCACACTGACGTGAATGATGCTCGTTTTTGTTTAACTGGCCTAGGAGTGAGTTTACCTATTGCTGCAACCTAGATAAAAATGTCTCAACTTCTCATCCAGTGTCAGGTGCCAGAGGGCACAAGGTTCCTGCTACTGATCACTTTTTCCCTCAAGATGTGATAATTCACTTAGTTTACATTTGCAATGATTTTACTGTACCTCTTTCTCACAGCACTGTTACTGAAGCAAGCGGGCTCTGCAGCCCAAGCTTCCCCACTACAAGTGGTCTGAAATGGCTGGCTTCAGGTACACTTACCTCTAGTTTTGTCATTATTGTTTGTCTCAGCCATTAACTGAGACATTAATCAGTTCAGCTTCACTGCTCAGGGGCCCTGAACCGAGCCTTTGCTGCCTGCGTCCGTCCCATCCAGCTGCCGTGAGCACAGCTGTCCCAGGTCACTTCGGCATGAGCTCTGTGTGTGCTCAGCCACGTGAGAGCAGCAGATCAGGGAATGGTGATGACTGCAGTCCAGCCTGCTGTAACAGCAGCAAGGCTTTAGCTCTGCGTGGGGTTAGTTTCTGGGAGTGAGGGCGTGTTGCCAGGGGCAGGGGGAACAGCGGCACGAGCTGCGGCAGGGCTCTCCGCAGCATGCAGAAACAGGCACGCTTCCAGGGAATTCAGGCGTTTAGAGAAGCTCCTTCTACGTGAACTGATCCCGCCTGGTGCGATGTCTGTGTGCAGTGTTAATAATTTGCAAGGGAGGCAGCTGCTGCCAAGGCAGCTCATAGCCAGTGCTCTGCAAATCAGCCAGGAAAACTATCCCAGCAGCAGGAATTGCAACAGCAGCCACCACCAGCCTACGATTTCTGCAGCTGGGTTTCTTGATAACCCACATTTCTAGCATTGGCTTGTATTTTTTCAGTACAAAGTGTGAAGACTGGGATAGTTTTGGTCAAGAGTTGTGTCTCTCACGGCTGCAGGCAGGGGCTCGGGCTGCCTCTGAGTCAGCCTTAGCAGAGCCATCACTGACAGCCTCAGCAGTCAGGCCCAGCACCCTGCAGTAAGTACACTCAGGTATTTAACCAGGAATTTGTTGAATATTCTTGTTTTTCCCCAATAGGATTTACTGTCTTAGGATCCTGAAAAAGGCAAGTTCAACTCGTCAAGAGCCTGCATGCAGGTACTTTGCTGAGTACCTTGGTTGCAAGAGTAGCTAGCTAGCCTTAATTAGGTAAATGGAAGTGAATTACATTTTGTACTTAATTACATGATCTTCTTCTATATCTGAAATAAAAATGGAGCAGTGTCACAAGGGCCCTGGTTGTCTTATGGAGAGTGGTGCAAGCAAAACCACCCAAATCCATGTATCCTCTTGAGGTGCCAATGTCCCCACCAACAGAAAGCAAACAGCCATTTGTCTCATTAGTAAACACTTATTACTTCTATACAGAAACCCTCTGCAAGACTGTAAATTAGAGCTATACAGGAAAAATACGTATGTACATATGACAGGAAAGAAAAGCACTGACTGTGGTAAAGCCACAGACCTGCACTTTATCCTTCACCCAAGTGCAGCGGAGCTACAACAGCAAAATAAGGCCCTGTGGCCCAATGTAAACAGTGCTAAGGAATCTCTTTAAGGTAAGTTCCACAACAAAGGGAGGAAACTGGTATTTTGGGAGATACTGAAGCATGTTTTGGGGATGTGCAGAGGAGAGGGGAGCTTTGTGAGAGGCCAGCCAGGAAAGAGAGAGGCCCCACTCTTCAGATGAATGAATCTCTACAACAGGCAAGGCTTCCTCTATGATCCAGGTCCGAAGGGTCCAGCTTTCTCTGCCACCTCCAGAGCAAGCTTCAAGTTCTGATCAAACAACTCACACCTGAAATAGTCAGAAAAGCAAAAGGGATGATTTCTACCTATGGAAGTGAGTTAACAAAGCTAACAGAGGATCTCCACATCCTTTGGCTCTGCATCCTTCAAAGAGAGATTCAGGAAGTTATGACACATCAACATGACTGCTATCAAGGTCTGACCTGGTCCTTAGTTAAAATTAAAGCTTCTTGTATAGGCCTGAATATATGGTAGGACAGCAGGGTTTGTGCCAAGGAAGAGCACCTCCCATTTCCCCAGCAGAGACAACACTGGAAAGAGCTCAGGCCTGTGTCCTCTCTCTGCAGCAGTGTGCTGTAGCTTCCTTCCCCTTCCCTCAGCCAGTTTTGCTACTTAAGGACTGTCTGCATTTGCTACGGTATAGGCAGAAAGCAATGAGGGGTTGCAGCCAGGTTACTAAAAGTGGGCTTTTCCTTACCTTATTGGCATCTCCAGGGAGTAGAAAGGATTCTTCAGAGCGAAGTCTGAGTAAATCTCATAGATTTTGCGGAGAAGAGCGTCTATCCCTGTCTGCCGTGGGTCAGCAAGAACCATGAATTTGATCCCTGGAGCCATAATGCCAGGAGCATAAGGAAGGCCAAGCACAGAGACAGCCCTGACAAAGCAGAGCGGTGCCGGGTGCCTAGGGCCCGACGGTACCTGTCAGTGTCTGGAAGCAGTGCAACTTGAAGGTGTCGGTCTCCAGCATCTCGATCCCGGAGCTCCCAACTTCAGGTGACAGCTGTGACCCGATGGCAAACAGCCTGTGGGGACAGGCCCCTCAGCGCCCCTCACCGCCCCTGCCCGCGCCACCCCCGGCCCGTCACGGCCCACCCTGACTCACGAGTGGAACATGGAGGCCAGCATCAGCTTCTCGTTGGAGGAGAGCCGGTGGCGGCCAAAGCGGATGGACACCGGGTAGTTGGCGGGGTTACCCAGGAACTCCAGCACGTCCTTCCCGTCCGCCGTGAAGCGACCGTTGACTTCGGCGCCGTTGATGGCGAGCACGGCGTGACCCACTGCGGGGACAGCGCGGCGGCATCACTCAGCCAGCCAGCCAGTCAGTCGGTCAGTCAGTCACTCGGTCAGTCAGTCAGTCAGCCCGGCCTCCCCCGGCCCTTCCCCCCCGCCGCACCGCGGATGCCGTCCCGCTGCCCGAAAGCGACGACGACGCGCTCGTCGTGCGGGCGTAGGACGAGATCGAGCGGAAAGCTGAACGTCTTCTCGGTGTCGGCGCGGGGCGCGTAGTGGTCCAGCTGGTAGATGAGGCCGCCAGCCTTGTT
>VXBC01004808.1:138421-154728 GCA_013399945.1 Ploceus nigricollis | reverse complement strand
GGGGGGCGATCCCGCGCCTCGCCGCTCACGCCCCATCCTTCTCACCCTTTCGCAGCCGCCCAAAGACGACAAGAAGAAGAAGGACGCGGGCAAGTCCGCCAAGAAGGACAAAGACCCGGTCAACAAGTCCGGCGGCAAGGCCAAGAAGAAGGTGGGAGCCGGCGGGACTGCGGGTTCGGGCGCGGCGGGATCCCCGGGCCTGGCGCGCGGGCAGCGTGGCCGGGCCCCGAGAGCGGCCTGAAGGCGGGGCCGGGCATCTTGTTGTTAAAGGAGCCAGCTCTTGCCATCTGCCAGCAAGTTGTCCATAATAGCAATAACAAATAATAATAATAACAAATTGTACGTAAGCCTGAGTAACAGAGGGATTTAGTCCTCTTATTTTTAGATACTGCAGGTATTATCCGCAGCACGTTCATTTACAGAGGGAATTTTGTGCATCTCACTAGTCCTTTAGTTTGGGATGTGATACAGAAACATTTGATGGTGCAGTTCTTGGGGCATCGTTTAGTTCTGTCTTTTGTTCTTGCTTACAAGATGGCTTAGGGGGGTGTTGGTTTTTCTCTCTTTTCAAGTAGAAGTGGTCCAAGGGGAAAGTGAGAGACAAGTTGAACAACCTTGTCCTGTTTGACAAGGCCACTTATGACAAACTGTGCAAAGAAGTGCCCAACTACAAGCTCATCACACCTGCAGTTGTCTCAGAAAGGCTGAAGATTCGAGGTTCCCTGGCTCGGGCTGCCCTCCAGGAGCTCCTCAGCAAAGGTGAGCACGCGGAAATAGAACAAAACAGAAAGCTGCTTGAATTGGCTGTTTGGTTTTCCTTGCTTCCCCAGCAGCTTTCCTGCAGCATCTGAACTGCCCCATGTGTAAATTGTTTTTGGAGAGCCACTGCCTTGGCTTGCATTTCAGAAGTGCTCCAAAGTATGGAGCAGCAGTTTGTTACACAGAGGCATTGCTGTACTAAGAAAAATGTTGCCAGAAGGATGGGCTGTAACTGCAGCCAGATGGCAACGAAAGACTTGCATAAGCTGCTACCCCCTGTTATTTCCTCTTGTGCGTTGCCCTGCCTCTCTAGGAGGGACCTCAGCATCCCTGGCATCCGTCAGTACACGCACACTGATGTAATTTTGTTTTTTCCTAGGGTTGATCAAACTGGTGTCCAAGCACCGAGCCCAAGTGATTTATACCCGAAACACGAAAGGTGGAGACGCGCCTGCTGCAGGGGAGGACGCGTAGGGAGGTGAGGCTGGGTGCTGAGGAGCTGAGTTGTGCTGTCAGGAGCTAATGGACAGCTGTGCAATGTGTAATGGGCAACTTCCACATGGCTGTGGTGGGCTGTTCTTCCAGACACTCAAGAGTATTTTGCTCACATCCTAAGCAACTTCCTGGGGGAACATTACTGGAAACCTCAGCTCTCAGAATTAAAGAGCGATTTCTGATTTTGTCCCTGTGCTCATGGGGAAAGCATCATTTGTTCCCCTCTCTGTGGGCTGCAGGGCAAATGGGCACTTGTCCTCCCTGCTCTCACATGGGACCATGGCCAAGTGTTCCTGCTGGACTAAAACTGTCAAACTGTTTGCTTTGTGCTAGCCTGCTTTTACCTGGTTTTCTGACTGGGGACTTCTTGCTTTGCAGGTTCTTCAGTGACTTCGTCAACAATGTGTCATACATAGATGCACACAATAACATTATTGATTATAATTTTTTTTTTGATTTTTCAACAGTGTGTATGTTTCATTACTGATGCAGTATTTATAGTGGATTCTGATAGAGGTTATGGCTGTTGTCCTGTACCAGCCAGTTTTTCTCTTTATTAGTGTTACAAATGTGTTGCTGAAAGGGAAGTGTGAAACTTCTACACCACCTACAGCAGCCAGTGATGTTAGACAATGTAAAGGATGAATGTTAAAATGAAGGAAAGCAATATAAGTTTGAATGAAATTATCAAACACCTGGCATTACTTGCCTGCAGGGTGGGCCCTGCATTTGAAATGAGTTTCAGTTGGTCTGCAAACAGAGAGGCATTTAAAAAAAAAAAAGTTTATTTCTCCAAAAATTGTTCCTTTAGTGGGATGTGCCAGGTCAGCATAGGCCACTGGCATTGCTTGCTGTACAGAGTAGGCTTTCTGACAGGGAAGATATGGCATCCACAGGAGCCTATCCTTGCTGGCAGGACCTGACTTTGTGTGGCTTTAGATGTGATGCTCAGATGAACACTGCCCTTACAGGCCAGTCAGCAACAAAACTGCAGCTACCTACAGTAGCCTTTCCACAGCAGAGCTGGGTGTCTGGTGTTCCTCATCTGATCACCTTTTTTTCTTCTTTTCCCCTGATTCAGTTCTAAACTGATGCCTGAAAGAGAGCATAGAAGTCAGACTGCAGTAGCCTTTAGACAGAGACAATGAACACTCTTTGAAAAAGTAAGGAAGTGCTGTGCATAATGTTCTAGCATGGAAGCTCCCTCAATATTTTTGTTACCTCAGTGAGTGGTAGCTCCAGCTAGCTGACAGAGTTCTGGCACATTAAAAGATGCCAGTGGGACAGCATGTGGGTCTGAAAGGTGAGCCAAGCAAAACAAGGCAGATGCCTTCGTGTGTGCAGCCTTTACAGCCATGAGCACGCTTCTTCGCATGGCAGGATGTCTGGTTATGCTTGCTGCTACCTCAGAGCCTGCTCCATGAGTAGCTGGCATGGACAGAAGCCACACACTCTCCCCCTGGCATCCATCTGTGCTGAAGCTCACCGGGACTGCCACCTCCTGCCATGATTCCACACGCGCCCAAAGGAAGGGAGCCAGCTGTCACTTGTCTGAGAGGTATGGTCAAAGTTGGCACCAACACGTTCCACTGGGAGCTTTTTCAGCTTCTGCTTCTCTTCTGAAAAAAAAAAATAGAATTGTAGAGTGGTTTGGGTTGGAAGGGAGCTTAAGGATCACATTGCTGCAACCCCCTGTACCATGGATGGGGATGCTTTCCCCTAGACCAGGTTGCTCAAAAGCCCAAATACTTTGTTCAGCAGAAGTTTTTCAAATTGCTTTTGGTTCTCTAGCATGTTAAAGTGACTGTAAGGTTAACTAAAAGATGTGCAAGCTGCTCACTGTGTTTGAGAAATTCCTCATAGGAAGGTCCAATTTGTTTACTTCCATCTTCTTCCTCTGTTAGCCATGGAGGTTTTGCTCCTAGAAGTCACAGGGAATACTTACTTAGCCACTGAAGTTACCCTAAACTGTGACAGAATAAAAGTGTACCCTCTTCCCCCTGTCTGCTGCTCATGCTACCAAGCAAGTGGCCAGCTGAACTCTGGGTGTTCTGAGAAAAAAAGAGCAGGCTTCCTCAGCTAAGGCCACGGCTGATCACGCCCCAAATCATACCCTCCCCACAGCAGCAGCATCAACAGTTTTTACTATGCTGATGTGTTTTCTTCTCTAGTATGTCAAATATTGCCAAGAGTGGCCACTTCCTGCTTATGCTGCAACTGTTCCAAAACTGCTTTGAGTTATCCCTGTGACATTTGCAAGCCATGAGGTAGCAGCCTGGTGAGGCATGATGCAGGTGCACTTACCTGTGTGGACATTTCCTTTCCCTTCTGTTTCCTGTTAACAGGAACATAAAATGCTTATGAGAATCTTATATTTAGGACTATCTGAGCAGAAGAGCATTGTCTTCATTCCCTTCCAGAATCAAGTTCTATTAGAAAAAGGCAGAGGAAAGCTCGTCTCTTCTTTAAAAGAGAGTTTGGGGTTTTTTTCCCCATGGCATATTAAAGAATGTTTGCTTAATGAAAGTTAAACCTGGGTAACTGAAATTGGGCTAACTGCTCGCCCAAATCCACAAAGAGTTTCTTTTTGTGATGGAGCCCGCCCCTTGTTCTCTTTTGTGACATGTGCTGTAGGTGACTTGCAGTTAAATCAAGTCACATTCGCTAGCCAGTCACCCTACCTGGTGGCCAATGAAGGTCAGAACCTTGCCTGATTCCATCCAGGCTAAATCAGGTCCTGTCTGCATTCCGCTTGGGCCAGGATGTTCTGCACCACAAGGGCTGTTTCTGAAATAAGAGGCCAGCACTTACTGTAGTGCATACAAAAGTTGCAAAAGTCTTGGACCCTGGCAATGACAGTGTCACACTCCCCATGTGTTGGGTGCTTTGAGCACGGATGTGTCAGCCACTGCTAAAGAAAGCGGTGCTCACCGTTCAGGTCCTGCGGGGAGCCTGCAGACAGAAGGTCCTGCACAAAGTTCTGGCTCTGGTTGAAGCTGAGTGTAATTCAGGAAAAAGGAACAATATTTCTGGTACTGAGCACAGCCCCCACCCAGCCGCCCCTCGCCCCTCCCGAGCGCACCCCGGTGCCGGTGGTGGGGGTGCGCAGTGCGGTGCCCGCTCCCCGCCAGGGCGCAGCCAGGCCAGGATACAGCTCACCGACCTGCAGCGCGGCTTGCACCGTCTCTCGCTGCCGGCGCTCGGCCTCGCGGATGTCAGCCGCCATCTGCGGGGACAGAGCGGTGAGGCGGGGCCAGCGGAGGCCGGGCCGGGCCGATGCCGATGCGGAGAGGTGACCGAGGGTACCTGGAGGATGCGCTCATCCTCCCGCCGCTGGTGCTCTGCCAGCGCCTGCTCCAGAGCCTGTGCGAAGCGCTCGTACTCCTCGGCCGGCACCAGGCACCCCTCCCGCAGCGCCGCCTCCGCCCGGTTCTCCCGCCAGAACCGCGCCGTCTCCCGGCGGTGCTCGGGCCTGCGGGACAGCGCGACACCATCAGCACCGCCCGCACACGGCCAAGCGCCACAANTGAGGGGCCCCGGGCGCGGCCCAGCGAAGCGGCTCCCGGGGCGGCACTGAGCGCCAGTTGTGCCTCTGACAGCGGCTCATAGCCAGAGAAGGGCAGCGAGGCTGGTGCAGGGTCTGGACCGTGTGTCTTAACGAGGAGCGGCGGAGGGAGCTGGGATGGTTTAGCCTGGACAAAAAGAGGCCCAGGGGTTATCTTATCACTCTCCTCAACTGCCTGAAAGGAGGCTGGAGCCACGTGGGGGTCAGTCTCTTCTCCCAAGCAATCAGGGATAAGACAAGAAGACATAGTCTTAAGGTGTACTAGAGGAGGTTTAGGCTGGACATCAGGAAGAATTTATTCAGAAAAAGGGTGATTAGATACTGAAATGGGCTGCCCAGGGAGGTGGTGGAGTCCATCCCTGGAGATGCTTAAGGAAAGACTGGACATGGCACTTAGCACCATGATCTAGTAGACATGGTAGTCTTTGGTCCTAGGTTGGACTCGATCTCAGAGGTCTTTTCCAACCTAATTGATTCTGTGACTGCTACAGTACAGTGACTTAGATGATACTAACTACACACCCTGCCCTGCACAGTGCAAAACAGGGAGGGAGACAGAAAGTCGCAACTGTTACTTGGGCCATAACAATTGCTTGGGCACTGGTGCCGCTGCCTCAGTCATTATCCACGTTAAACTGCAGGTATGGTATTGCTGAGCAATGAGACACTGTAATGAGGGCTCTGTGGTTAGTGTAGCCACAGAGATACACAAGTGTATCTTGTTTGTCTCACTAGGTTGGTTTCATTAGAACGGTTTCTTGTCTGGTCTGGTGACCTATCCCTGCTCGTTGAGGGTATTTCTACATGGCATGGTGTCATCTCCTAGACCGAGTGTCCTGATGACTGTGTACTGGCTTGCTCTGTGTTATGGATAGATGTTTGCAATACAAACTCATCCTATTCACCCACTCACCATCACTGTTCTGCACGCACAGAGAGGAGATGGGCAATGGGGATGGAAACAGAGCAGCTACAAACCAGAATCAAATCTTTGGCTTAGTACCAGCAGGAATTAGATTTCAGACTCTACATATGTTGAGCATTTTGTAGGAGGACGGAGGTTATACTTGTAGTGGAGGAGTGCACCAGGGAGTTGTTGCTCATCTGAACAAGGAGACAAACAGGAAGAGGCTGCTTTTGGCAGTTGCTGGAAAAGATTGTGCCATAATGTTAGTGCCATGGTGTTGGGAGAATCTCAGCATAAGGGTGAATTCTGTGACCCTTGCATCAAAGGTTTGGCTGCGAGTTATTTGGGGTTTTTTTCTGTATGATGAAAGAAAAGGTAAAGGTGCTTTTTCCCACAGCAGGTTTGCTCTGCTGGGCTTGGGGCCAAATGTTCCTGCATTTTTTGCTGTCACTATTCTCACACTTTGCATCTTTTGAGATGAGATGTTGAAAAATAAGTCAAACACCAGACCAAGCTTTTCTTGAAAATAAAATCTTCTCAGAGAATCTAGGATGCTCAGTTTTGCCTCTTCAATAGTGTGGTAGTTTGTACTGTATCAAGGTTTGCTTAGTTCTTGTTAGGCAATCCACAAAATCAATCAGTATGATTTTGCTTTTGCTTGATGAGAAAGACTACAGTCACACAGGTTTCCACCTTGTGTGACAAAGATCAGTCATTAATTGAAACGACATTGTCCCTGTTATGATCCTCAGGTACAAGCAGGACCTGCTTGGTTGGCTTTTTTCCTCAAAAACTCTGTGCATGCCCCAATCAAAGCCCTCTTCCCTTCCTGAGACTGGAGTTTGGTATTTAGCCTTGGGATGTGCTGCAAACAAGCTGGCTATTGTAGTTTAACAATTTACCACCTATCACTTGACCTGTCACACCACAAAGTTGCTTTTCCCCTCCTTCCTGGAGTCAGACCCTCACACAGCTGTGTGTGCAGCAGCTGAGGCATGGAATCCCACAAAGCCTGTGATTATCTATATGCACCTTCACACAGACACTTCACCTACCCACATAACTTTGGTACTTCAGAAATTAACTCACTCAAGAGTTCTAGACTGAATACAGTTATGTTATTAATCTCAGAACAGTGTGAGTATTTTGGTGGGGTAGAAGAAGTCCTGCAATAGCAAGTCCTTGCTTGCAGATGAAGTCTCTTGACTTGCTTGTTTTTCAGCCAGGTACGGCTATGGAAAGACATGGGGCAATGTGTGAGGCACCAGCGTAAACAAAAGACAAGACTATTTGGATGATGGACTTGTCCACGGGAAGACACAGTTCTCTGTGCTGCTTCCCAGGAGCTGCCCTGAGAAGAGCAGCCTGGCAGTGCTGGAGGAGGATAACTGGAACCTGTGGCTTGGCCACCAGAGGCCGTGTGAGCTGGCATTTTGCAGGGAGTGACTGAATTCACCTCACCCGTATCTTGTTTGGAAACGGTACCCCTAGAGTTCGGTGGAGGCTAGCTTTTTTCAGTTGAGTGTTACCTGCACAGAAGACAACTGATGGGATAGTTCAATTAAAAATTGGTGTTGCCTACTCCTGCACACTTGTAACCACAGTTACTACAGGGGAAGTTTTGTAAGGCTGCAGGTTGGGATCAAGAGCAGTTCTTGTTCTTTGCTGATTCCCACCTCCTGGCACTTCAGAGTAAAACTTGTTTGCAAATCATGAGAAAAAACATTTCAGATTTGATCCTTAACTGTGAGTGTGCTCAGTTGCTTCTCAGGGTGTCTGACTTCTGTGTGTGCATGTCAGGTGTAGGTATATGCCTTCAGCCAGGGCTTCATGTGAATATGTTCTCTGGCGTCTTCTCAGCAAGCAGAGACTGTATTTGCTCCTGTTTTTGAAAAATGTTAGGTGCAAGCTCCCCTGAGGACAGGGCAGCTCTATAACTTGGCTTCCGATTCAGAGTTGTTACAGGAGTCTGGCTTGATGGCTCTGGCATTCCCGAGCCCCTGAAAGCTTTGAATTTGTACAGAGCAGCATCTGCTTGTCTGTGGCAACACGAGAGTATCAAGGGTATCATCTCGTGTTTGGGCTTTGCCTCAGCCAATGGCATTTGTTTTGAAGCAAGCTCAGTGGATGTGGTGGGGACGCTTGAGGATACTGGTCATGCCAAGAAACTGTGGGGTTTATATAATTTTTTTCCCCCTGTAGAAGAACAGAGATTAATTTCCAATTAAGTAAGTGGTCCTTTTTCCCCTCTTCCTCATCCAGAGGAAGATGATGCCTGGCTTATCATCGCACCAGGCCGCTCCTGCTCTGTTGGCATTGCTTCAGTTCCTTGTGCTGCACTAAATAGCTGATGCTGTGTAATACAGACAGAGCTCCCAGGATTTGCATGGGCTAGGGTTAGGAGCCCTAACCCCTTTTCCTGTTAAAGAGAGGCAGCAGGGAATGTACAGGCAGGCTCAGTGATAGGGAACATGAGACAGAGAGAGGGCTGTGACTGGGGAGAGATGCTTGCTCCATTGGCACAGGACCCAGGGCTGTGTCAGGGTGCCCAGTCATTCCTGCGAATGACTAAAGTGTCTTTGATGGCACCGTAGGTGGATGCTGCTGTCATTGTAGATGTTCGTAGCCTCCTCAGGATGCGAGAACACCACAGGTGTACTTGATGAGCATCACAGCCTGTTTTATTAGCTGTATTCTCTTCCCTCTGAATGGATACACTATTTTCTGGTGGGGAAAAGGTGGCCTCTTACCCTCCACATCTTCAAATTCTGTGAAGTTGCAGTAAAAGAGCTGAACTCATATCTGCCCCTCCTCCCTGATTTTTAAAACCACTTCAAAGGTGAGCTAGCAGACGACTGAAGCGACCGGTTCCGCCAGGCTCGTTTCTGCTCACCTTTCCTGCCGCTCCCCCGTGGAACAAAGCACATCATTTCCCTTTGATTTCCCACTTTGAAAGCCATAGGGGACAGAGACTGAAATGGCCCACAAGTTTTTTAGTGTCTCCTCTCTGTACCTTCCTGAAGCGCTGGGTGGATCAGCACAGGACTCCGGGAAGGAGACCTGGCTTGTGGCTAAACTGGCCAGTGGGATGCTCCACCCTCCTGGGTGTTGCAACCAGCATCCCCAGGTTTGTGGGTAGGGTGAGGTAAGACTGCAGCGACGGGGGGAAGGAGCCACAGTGTCTGGGATTTGGTGGCTTTGACTAACACACGCAGGGGTTCCAGAGTCCAGCCTGGTGCCCGTCACCAGCAGCATGTGTGTCCCATCTTCTGGCACAGCTACTGCCCCAGGGACGGAGGGGTCTGCCCTGTTCTCCATTTCTTTGCCAAGAAGAGATGGCACATGTCAGAGTGGAGTGCATTCTGCCAGTCTCCTGCCAGGCAAGGAGGAGAAAAGCAGTGAGTTTGGGTGCCTCAGCCAGTGCCCAAGGCACAGGCTGCTTGCCCTCTCTGAAAGGGATCATGTCACAAGTGTGAGGCTGGAGGAGAGGAGAGGAAAGCAGGGCTTGTTTTTGCAATGTGAGTTTCTTTATTTCCTTCTGTGCCATCATGACTGGAGAGGTTTGCAAAGCTTTAACACATAGGGCTGTCATTTGCAAGCAGGCAGTGATGCAGCCCATCCCTGGCGTGGTGCAGACTACGTGATACTGAATCTACAGCCCCATCTCAGTGTCCCAGAGCTCTCTTAGCAAAATACAGACAGAGCTAGTCTCTGCTCAGCTTACAAGATGACAGGATCATGCCTTGCAGCAATGCAGCTGCACAGCACATGCATGGTGTTTGGTGCAGGTGCTGCAGGTGACGGCTGTGATGCTCAGAAACAGTGGTACTGACTCAGTGCAGGGAGCAGGAGGATAATAAAGCAGTAGGAATTGGTCATGTTGAAGGAAGTACCAGATGATAGTCTTGAGTAAAGGTTAATTAATCTGACCTCTGTTATTCTGGTGAATGTCTCCATGCTTTGTAGTCACTTTTGTATGTATTGTGAAGCTGCAAAATCTAGAGGAAACCTCCTTTGCCTGCTGGTTCAGGGCCAGGCTGGATGCCTGTATAAGGCTGCTTTTGTGACAGTATTGAAAATGCAAATATATTTGTGTGTGTGTTTTTGTGTGTTCTCGTGCGTTTCCCTCTCAGACCCCAGGTGCAAGAATTGATGCTGGAATCATACTCAGTTGCTTACAACAGGATGTTGTAACCCACATGTTGGGGCTTAAGCCTCTGTGTAAGACCACTCTCTGTGATTCAGCCCTGCTCATCCTGCTAGTTGAGAGTCACTGAGAGGAGGACCATATCAGTGAAGGTTTAGCGTGATAAAAGCCATTCTCTTAACACTGCTGCTTGAAACAGGGATATTGTATCTTTAAGGCACCCCCTTCTCGTTCCCCTAATACCTCTAGGCCTCTGAATGATTCTGGAGGAGAGCATCAGTGCAGGAGTTTAAGGCATCTTTCCCTGCCCTGCTGCACTGCTCACTTGCTGCTCTGAAGGCTGTGCTTTGCTGTTTCTATGGAAACCATTAGTTGCTAAGCAACTGGAGCATCATCTGTGGTGAGCCCTCGCATCTAATTATCCCATCACAGTGGCTGAGAGGGGCTGGGGGGGGATTAACTCCTCTACCATGGCAGATCCATTGACAACACTTTAGTCACATTTAAAGGGACATTGTCTCCCTTCTGCCACACTTATGAGGAGGAATAAGGTTTTCTGCAAGCAGTGGAGACACTGTCTGTGCTCATGGCATGCTTGGAGCTTCCATGCTCTTGCATGGAGCTCTGCAGGGAGCTCTTCTTTCTGTTCAAGTTATGCATGATGTGCTTAGCTGTACATTTGGATTGCCCAGTCTTTGCCTTGTGGAGTGTATCTGGGCCATACTTATAGTCATTAGTGTATTTTTTTTTTGTGTTGTGGTCAACTCGATGCTGCCCTTACTGTCTCTGTCCCCAGACCCTGATGTCTTGTCTGCTCTGTGAGGTATTGCTAATTCTTCAGAAGTCAGCAATGGAAGAGGTGGGCAGCTCTCTGTCTTCTGTCTGTCTGCAAACATTGCATAGTTTGGTATTCACTTTCGTATTACCTTACTGTTTGCTTCTGGGAGGGATAGAGATTGTCATCAAGGAGCACTGAAAGCCTGAGGGGTGAAGTAACAACTACAGAAAAATCTCATTTTCCAGATCTCTGTAAGTGGACAAAGCCAGCAGCAGCCTGCTGAATTTTGCACATTCAGATAAAATAGTCAACCTGAGAGCTGACTCTAATTTTGAGTTTGCAAACACAAGGTTGATGTATGTAGTGCCCACATCTCTGCTCTCTGAAGATAGTTTCATAGAAGAGCAGAGAGAGGACGGAAGAGAAAACAATTTCTATTCCTGTCTCTTGTTTTTCCATGTGGAATGCATTGGGAAATTGTTTACCTGGAATCATTGGTTAATTGGACACTGGTGAGGATTGTTTGGCCCTGATGGCCAATGGTATGCACCTGTGTCTAGATTCTCTGCAGAGAGGGAGTCACGAGTTAGTTACAGTTACAGTAGTTAGATACGATAGCTAGAAGTTAAGATGTAGTTTTAAGAGTTCCTCTTTAAATATATACTAATGTATTGAAATACAGTTATAATAATAATAAAATATTCAGCCTTCTGAATTAGACTCAGCATCATCTCTTCCCCGCACGGGCCAACCACAACAGATGTAGTGTACAACTCAGTCTCCCCACTGTGACAGATTGCATCTGAATGAGGTTTCCAGATTTGTGAGGAGAGTGGTAGTGGTTTGAGTTACTTTCACTGAGTTTAGGGAAAACCTGACTGCACCAGGTCCGTGCTTGGGTGCATTGTATCCCCTTCTTGCCTGCTGCCATCAAGACCGATAGGGACTGATTCCTCCTCAGTTTTCACTTTCTGCCAGAAAATGGATGCTTTCTGATTTACTGAGGTGATTGCTTTTCTAGTGGCTGAATCAATGAGAGCTGGGAGGTCTATTAGAAAGTTTTCCTGGTTTTTTACTGCCTAGATCTGTGAACCAGCTGAGAGTTACTGCAAAGCTCCCTAGCAGTGTTTGCTGTGCTTTGTATGGAGAGGGAGGATATAGCTTCAGCAGGAGGGCGGCCCATTCCTACTTCTGAAAACAAGAGAATCCCTAATACCTCCCCAAACTGACTTCTTCTCTGTGTCCACCCTTGAATTGTAATGTCTTTCACTGCAGCCAAAGCCTTCAGGCACCATCCAGCCCTGGCAATATGTCGTGCCAACATGTTAGCACTGCTTCCACGCCTCCCCACTGGCACAGGACCAGAGCATGTGGCTCTCCAAGGACTGAGTGACCCGGGGCTAGGTGGGATGGGATAACTTGGGAAGATGGAGCAGGTGCCCCTCTGCCTTGCTCTCAGAGTAGACAGATGACGGTGATTATTATTAAGAGCTCTTGTAATGATCTCAGGGAGGGGCAAGTGGAGGAGAGAGACATATTTTGTCATGAAAATGAGAAATGTAGTTAAAGTCCACATGTTAATTAAGAGCTGAAGGGGAGAAATAGATGGATTTCTTTCTGAAGTCACGTTGGCATTGGCAGTTGAGCACTCTGCATAATGCTAATCAACAAGGAAGAAAGGCTTTGAAGGAGAGGCATGAGAGAGAAGTTTTGCACAGAGGCTCCCATGGCTTTAAATGGAGCAATAGCATCAAGGAAAAGCTTTGTTTTCCCCAGCCAAGGCTTCTCTGCTTCTCTGACAGGGCAGGTACAGCGAGAGGACCTCACAGGTTTGGGTGTTTGACTCTTTTGCCACATTGGGGAGACCTGCAGAAGTGCATTTAGAAATATCTTCCCTCTTTGTACTTTGGCACTAATGTATTTAACAGGGGGATCCTCTGCTCCTTCAGCTGTGCCAGAATCCCATTACCACAGTCTGTGGAAAGGGGCTGACTACCACACATGCCTTGTGGGAAGCCCAAGCACTGTGTGGGAAGTGGGGTGGGAATGAGTAGAGGGGCTGTGAGTGTAGGTGAGAGCGATGCACCTGCTTACAAGAGGGCACTGCAGAATTTGAATGCATCTGTGAGGAAAGAAGGTGGTCCGTGTGTGTATGATGCTATTTAAGAGAGAAGAGGATAATTCTGCCTCTTTGCAAAAGTGAGAAGAAGGTTGTCTGCATGCAGAACTTAAGGGAACTGTTCAAAATGTAGTTTGCCATGTGCAGGGGACTCACAGGGATCAGGAGAAGCAAGTATGCAAGCCTCTGACTCATACATGATGTCCTAGAGCCAGGAAGAAGTAATCTAAAAGCCACTTGAGCCATGTGCTGCATCTTAATGAGGAAGGCAGAACTCACAAAAATGCTGCAGCTGAGCTCCTGCTGCCTAGCTTTGCTACCGGTGTGGCTATTTTCCTGCAGAGACCAAAAGGCCTTGTGCTGTCATACTGTCCCTGGGGACTTGTGCAGAACAGTTAGTGTGCCTCCTGATGCCATCCAGAGCTAGGTGGAGCGCTCCCTTTGCACCCATGGGTTTCTTGGTGGAGAGCAGCAGCACCCCTCTATTCAGCAGAGCATGGCATGAAGGAGAATCAGGACAAAATTTGAGAAAGTGCCAAGCTTTCAAATGAGGAGTTTGATTTGTAAAATTGCCCGTCCCTCTCCTAGTGGATGAACACCCTGCTGGACCAGCACATGTAAATACACAGTGCCATTGCACAGTAGCTGGAACAAAGAAATTAAAGTGAGGCAAGGAAATTTGGAAGATAGAAAGTCACTGTTAAAGTTGGAGTTTGGACAGAACACTGAGTTGAGCAGTGAGACTCCTGGAAAATGTTGAGGGGTTTGTAATTGCTTGTTTGAGAATGGTGCTTGAAGTATTGCAGTTCCTTCCAGGTGGCTGGCTATCGGATGGCCAGCAGTGTTTGTAGTTTGCTCCTTGATCTAGAAGTGAAACTGGGGAATGTCTTGCTCTGTCTGCTGGGCTATACTGCATCCTTGTTCTTCCTTTTCTCTCTTGTGCCCTCTCTTTTGTTTTTCATTTCCTTTTGGCATCTTGGGGCTTAAAGCATTTCCAAGAAGAATTGACGTTAGGAGAGCAGCCACTGAGGAAGCTTGCCAAATGCTCCACATTGGCTGACAGCTCTTCTCAAAACCAGATGGTTACTAATTAAAGGGAGTCAAGTGGGAAGGCTGCATTGGCCTTTCTATTCCTTTTTCCTTCCTTTGATTAACAGAGTTTGTGATCTTGCAGGAAGATCGTACTCCTGTCTTCCCTGGGAAGTCCTCTGCTAGTGCTTGTAACCTGTGGTGATCCCAGTGCTTTCTCCTGGGTGCAGGATCTTTCTGAGGAAGCAGGCTGACTGTGTGCCTAAGCACAACGTAGCTGTCAATGTAGGGTGGTAGGACAGAAATGCAGTTGTAAAAAGAAAACAGAAACTGGGAGAGGAAGATTAAACATTGGGAAGGGCTCTTCTTGGAGGTCTTGTGTGGGACTTTTACTTGAAGCTTTATATTGTCAGTAGAAGAAAGACTGATGTAATCCTCAGGGAACTTCTTGTTCCTCAGCCTGCTGCACCTTTCACACAGAGGAGCCCTTTACATGGCCAATCTCGGACCATCTGTGTGCATGTAGGCTGCTCTGTGTGGCTTTTCTCCTGGTACTGGGAGCTGAATGGCTGGGAAGATGAAGGGCAAGCACATGCTTCTTTTATTTTCAAGAACATTTGGTTTCTAGAGCCAATCTTAACAGATGCACTGTCAACGCTTAACGATTCAACCTTGTGTAGAAGAACTGGGTATGAAGAAAACTGCATTGGCAGTAACAAACGCCTCCCGCTCCAATTCATGTCCAAGAAAAGTGTAGCAGTTTTGTCTTGATTATATTCCAGAGCGGTAGTCCTCCACAGGTTCCCTTGCAGAAATCTTGCTCCTCCCCTCTGCCACTGTCCTTTCCTCCTTCAAATGCAACCTCTCACTCAATTTAAGTAAATGTGCTGTACTGGAAAAGACCAGAGCAGAATTACTTAAGGAGCAAAGAAGTGAACAAATGACAATTCATTAAAATATGTCATTGTAATTGCAACTTCCTGTGCATGTTCTTAATCTGTGAGGCCAAAGCACAAATTTTCTGAACAAAGCAAAAGACAGCAAGAAGGTGACAGTCGAGAGCCTGGAACAGCATCTCTTGCCTGCCTCTCAGCCACACAGCAGTCACCACACCAGCTTTCCCACAGAAACAGGCAGGAAATCTCTCTGTGTGTTGGTTTAACACAGCCTGGTTTTTTGCATGGGGAAACCACAGAAGTGGCTTCTGTGAGAAGCTGCTAGAAGCTTCCACTATGTCCAACAGAGCCAGTCTCTGACAGGTCAGGAACAATCTTTCCAACCTGAGAAAGAACTTCAGCATTTGGGGTGCTCTCTAGACCCGTCTCTCCTGCACTGCTCAGGCTGCTTGCTGCAGATTATCTGCCAGTGCCTTCCAGCCTGGAGAGGGTTAAATCTCAGAAGCACCTCCTGGGGTTTTGCTACTTCTTTTCATCTCTGTTTTATTTCCTCAAAGACAGAGATCAGCTCTCTGGATCTGGCTTGGCCTCACAGCAAAGCCCATGGCCACACTCTGCAGCACAGATTGCCTGTCTGCAGAGGGACACACAGATTTGCTGTGCTGGACCCCTTTTGGAGGTGAGCATGAATATTTCATGACAGGGAGAGGATGCTTCAGTAGCATGATGCAAATGTGGGTTTGCATTGTGCTGTGAGGGACAAAGGAGAACAGACCCCAGGTCAGCATCTCCAGCTACCAGGAGGTCCACTTAGGAAAGAAGGCTCCCAAGGGTATAGGGACCTCCTGGGCCCACCCACCTTTTTTCTGCAAGGCTAATGGTACAATGAGCCACAGGTGGTGCCAGCAGCTCCTGCACACACCTGCCATTCTTTACCTGGATGCAATATCCCAGCAGGGAAGACTGCAGGTTGGCTTGGCCTGGTGGGGGATAGCAGGGCAGCCCTATCGGTCCCCAGGACATCCCCAGTACCTAAGACCCTGTCAGAATGCTGCACCTGCCCCAAAATACTAGAAGTAACCAAATGGTCGTTCTGAACTGGAGAGACAAAGATAATATTGCATGATGTGGAAATCCATTTCCTTGCTTCTGCACATGGGTGTTAAAGCCCCATTTGGCATTTTTCACCAGAGCTATGGTTTCTCCTTTTTCTGTTAGTTAAAACATCCCCTTCTGCTGTGCACACGCAGCTCTCGGAGATGGCTGCATTCTTTTGCATCATCAGAGGGAGAAGTGGGGGAAACACAATAAGGCAACATGTTTTCTGGTGTTTCTTGTCCCAGCTCTAGTGCTGCCTCTCGGCATCAGGAGTATAGAGGGACAATCTGGCTGCAGTGAGAGCCGCTCCGCCGTCCCCGCGCAGGCCGCGGAAGGGACGGGACGTGTCCGCCCTGCCCCGCCCGCCGGGGGAGCGCGTGGGGCGCTGCCCACGGGGCACTGCCCGGGCCACACGGCCGGGGCGCTGCCCGGGGACACACGGCCGGACCCTGCTCGGGGCCACACGGCCGGACCCTGCCCGGGGACACGGCGGGCGGCGCGAAGCTGGCGCCGG
>VXBC01004808.1:26757-123753 GCA_013399945.1 Ploceus nigricollis | reverse complement strand
GGAATATTGGACACACCAATACCCAGGCAAGCTATTGTGGGCACAGGGCAAAGAATGCAGGTGCTGCCAGCACAATGTTTGACCCAAGAGGGATAGTCTAGTGTAACTTCCCCCTTTGGATGAGAAACTGGGACCCAAAATAAATGGTGACTTACCTGCCTTCCCTTTGTAAGATGGTGCTGAGAAGGGAGCAAGGAGCCCTCTGTTTTGGATAAACTCCCCCTTGGCGTGGTGCTGGAAGTCTGCCCTTGGATCTGTCTGTTTTCCTTCAGGAGAGCCCACCAGTGATGTCATGGATCTCTCAACAAGTACTTCTCTCTGGAGAGGCGCTAAGGGTACAGGCTGCTTCTTGCCGTGCTCCTTGCATGTCCTCCCAGTGTCCCAGATCCCTTTCCAATGGTGAAAACGGATCTGTGGAGACTGGGATGGGGGTTTTGGTTGGAGCCTGTAAAAACTCAGCAGCCTGGGGAGTTGTGGAACTTCTCCAGTGGGAGGGATCAAGGTTTCTGTGCAATCCATAGGCATCAGCTGCTGCCAGTCGTTGTGAATGAACATCAGACATGGGCAGTGATGGCTCTGGGTGGAAGGAGCCTCACACTGGTCCTGCTTTGAGGGCATTGCCTGTTACACTTGTCAGGAGTGTGGCTCTGGATAGCTATTTGATTTGGCAGCCTGTGCAGGCCTGGTAGCCCTAAGAGTGGCGTGCAGGCACCAGAATTGTGCCCTGCTCTCCCTTTTTTCATTGCTCTACCCATCCCCTGCTTTCTGCTGTTTTGGGCAGGAGGAAAAGCACCTCGTCATGGCTGTGTCCTCTCCTCCACCTGGGAAATGAGTGATATATCCCCTTTCCTTTCTTGGGACTCGTGCAGAAGCTGAGATTACATTTGACAGAAGAGACCAAGCACCTTCACTCTGCTGCTGGGAATTATGAGAGTGGCCCTCCTGTTGGCTTCTTGCAGTGATGAGCTTCTCTTATCCCTGATTGTTCTCAGAGCTCAAAACGTGTGGGAAGCTGCTGGGGAGACTATTGAAAAAATAGTTAAATACTTTATTGTTATTTATTTCCGTGATGCCATCTGCATAGATATGGTTTAGAATGGCTGAGTTGGATGGTTTTTGTACCCTTTAGTTTCCTAATTTTCAGTGGGGAATCCTGTTTCATGTGAACTTGACACTAGGAAAGAAAAGACCAAGCCCTGCTTGTCCTCTTTGCTGTTAGAACAGCAGAAACCCAAAGGAAGCACAAATAAGTGCAGGGGCATGGCTGTGCTTCAGTCTGTGGCATCTCTCCTTCCACAATATTTCAACAGGTCAGAGGTTTAGTAATGATCTGCCTAGACTGCCCACCTCCACTGGAGAATTCAATGTGAGTTTTTGCTTCTCATTCTCTTAAAAAAAAAAAAAGAAAAAGAAAAGAAAGAAAAATAAATCGAAGCAAATAAAAGCCTTTCCAAAACCCAAACCTGTTTTTGCTCTTTAAAAGTCAGTTTCATGAATTGAAATTGTAAACATCTTGTTGATAAAAGAAGAGTTACTTTGCCCAAAGCAGAGCTTCAGCAAAGAGGTGTCCAGCCATTTCCAAATATTTTGATATAATTTTAGCCCTGATGTGTTATTTTAGTGAGAAGAGTGGTTTTTCCACATGCTTGTGTGGTCAGGACCTTACCTGTAAGCAATTGTTTCTCACCCCACCTTGTGATTTCAGAATATTCAGAGACTCAGCTACTGGTGGCAAATGTTCATAATTCAATTTATTATGCTTTTTAATCAAAAGTAATTTCACAAAGTCCTAGTCTGATTGAAATGTATTCCTTATATGAGTAGGGTTTAGTCGTCCTTTTTTTTCCACCATAGTTTAAGGGCCCCAGGCATTTTTCTGATGCTGTTGCAATAATAGGCTGCCATTGATAAGTCCTTTCCCCAGAATTCCCAGTGGCAGCCTACAGGCCCTTGGAGGGGCCCATGAAGGTCCACAGTGGGTTTAACATCGGAGGAGCAAAGTAGCCATCCTAGGATTTCTGTTTCTGAGGCCGATGCTGGCAGTGCCATTTTCCAGGCTCTTTCACTGGAAAGGGACGATGTTGACACTGCTCAGAGCTGCTGATTCCTGTGTGGGTGATGACGTTTGTATTCATCTCACTGCAACCAGATGGAGAAGTTAATTGCTTTGCCCAGCCTCTGGTTGAAACAGGACTGCAGAAGAGGGTAACTGTGGCTAGTGGCTAGTTAGTTGGAAGGGGGGAAAGAAGAGGTGACCATATCCAAGAGTGATGCCATGTTTTGGCATTGTCCTTCCTCCAAGGCCTGGTCCTGAGTGTATTGGATGGCTGCTCTTTCACTGTTTGATCTGTGGCTCTTTCTGTCTGTGGGTAGTCCAGTGGCTGGGGCTGTGGTGGTTGTTTGCAGTGTTTTTGGAAAAGCTACCAGGGGTATGCAAAGAATTGATCTTTCTTGGAAACTGATAGGAGAATCCCAGTAGCAAACACTCCAGGAAGTCAGGCTCTTAGTTCTCTTGCCTACCTCCTTGCCTCCCCACTGGGCACAGATACTAATGTGCCTGTACTTTGACTTGGATTGTGTGCAAGTGGCTCAGCATCAGCTGAGAGCCCAGCAGTGCTTCTGCCAGACATGACATGCTGATGGTCAGGGAGGGGATGAGGCAAAGCTGGGACTTGGCTCAAGAACATGTGCCATCCAGGCTGTCTTTTGCACGCAAGGTGTGTGTCTGTGGGGTCCTCCCTGCTCTGGTGAGCCATGGCTAATGGCTGACCCTGGGCTCGGAAAGGAGTAGGAGTGTGGGGGAGTTGGGATTGTAGCATTGAAACAGTGAGGAATCTGTGCATTGCCCTTGGCCAGTAGATTTGTCTGATTTGCATATCAATTAATTTTTATTTTAAGAGGACTCAAGTGGACCCAAGTGCGAGACTGGATCTCAGTGTGCTGTGGGGAGAACCCAGGAACTGCTTGATTTGATCTGAACAAGCCTGTGGATGGTATCGCTTAATGAGCCAAAGATACTTCTCTGGGTGAAGTCAATTCCTCTCAGTCTGAAACGGGTAAATGCCAATTTTTCTGGGGGTCTTCAGGTCCCATTGAATAGTCTGGGCAGCAATTGAGTGAGAGTCTTGTAGTCACAGGATCCTCTCTGATGGTAGGATGGTTTGCCTGGGACCTGCCACTGCCCTCGGGGGTCCCAGTGCCAAGGGACCAATTTTCTAAGGTGCTGCTTCCCATCATCGTATGACTTGTCAGACCCAATGCTGCTTGGCTGACCACATCTTGGGTTCAGGACAGAACCCGTGGGAGAGGGGTAGTTGCAAGGTAGCTTCTGGTTGTAGAGCTCCTCTGGTCAGCCTCACTGCTGAGGGATGGGGAGAAAGCCAACCTTCCCTGCCCAGAGGCAGGAAATGAGAACCACGTGGGCTGACTTGGAGCCTCACCGGCAGCTCATGCTTGCAACAAAAGCAGTGTGGCTGGGATTGGGCTCACTGGCTGACTGCCACAGCGCTGGTGGCCTTGTTCAGTGTCCTCTGTTTGCAAAGAGAGGGGGGGCAAAAGGGGTGTCCCCTTTTGGCTCCAGTGCTCAAAGCGGGGGCTGCAGCCAGAGCTGGTCTCTCTTCCTCTTTCTGCTGTGCATCCACCCTTAGGCACTTGTCTGGGCTCTCACTGTGAGTTTCCAGCTGTTGTGTATGCCAGGAGTAAAGGCAGCTCATGGGCTGTGGCACGCTGCCTTTGCCCAGGGCCCCGTAGACAGACTTGGCCCCAGCACAACAGCTGTGCTGGGGTTTGCAGCTGCCACTGCTTCCAGGACAAGAAGGGTCTTGCAGTTTCATGACAGGGATTTTTCCTTCTGCATTTGAGGTCTCTCAGCAGTCATCCTGAAGTCTTTCTCTAACCCCAGCTGAGGTGCCAGGACTCCCACTTCCCATGGCTGAAGTAGTGGTTATTGGAGGGAAAAGCAGCATAAGCTTTCTCGGTGGACCCTGTCGTGTTTGTCCTGTTCCATTACAGTGCAGCAGCAGTGGCACCAGCCGCTGCCTTCCTCCCCTCACTGGGCTGGAGCGCTGCAGGCTCTCGGCAAATGCTGTCTGCGGACATCTGCTGCCTCCTCCCCCACTGCCTCCTGGCAAGCGGCAGCAGCTTCCCAGCAAACAGCCTGCTCCTTGCATCCCTCCCCGCACACCCGACCAAGGCTCCCTTCTGCTCTTACAGACACCTTCGCAGGACCTTGAAATGGTGGTTTCTCCGGTGCTGGCTTGGCTCCAAGCAGCCTTCTGCTTCACAAGACCATAGCTGAAAAAAACCAGGGTGCCTGATGGAGGAGAAAGGCTTATTAAAGGTGATTCTTACCGGGTTCTGGCTTAAGATTCAAACAGGCAGCCCTGTCTTTGGCAGGGCTCCAGCCAGTGCCTGGGGCCTGAGGCAGGCATGGAGTCTGGGGCAAAAAGCTTGGAGCTGTTTGACTGGAGCAGATGTGGGTAGGTCAGCTGTGAACTGCAGCCCTGGTGCCTGGTGTCTGGCTTGAGTATGTCACATGCAGCAAAGGGAGGCAAAGCTCACTATTGCAGGTATTCATGCAGTCCCTTCCAGGAGATGGGAGCTTTTGTTTCTTTCTGCTCTGGCCAAGTAGTGGGATGATGTGCTCCTTGGATGTAGATGGCCACAGGGCTGTGGGTTTCTGTCTCCTGAGAGTAACCTCCAGGCTTGATAGTCCCACCATTTTGGCAGTAGGAAGCCTCTGGCAAAGTGGCATTTTTGTGAGTTCAGTCTCTCAGTGCTGCTGCACCAGGTTCCCATCTGCGGGTATCAGCATTTGGCACCAGAAGGTGTGGCAGTAACCTTTACCCCAAGGCCGGCCAGTCCCCTAAGCCGCAGTTGCCAAGATGCTCTGGCTGCTTCTTGTATGCTTCTAGCCTGGGGACTTCTCTGGAGAGCAGAGGAGCTGGGAGGGATGGAGCAGAAGGATTTAATGAAGTGGGCATGAGAAGCGTAGCAAACTCCTTTCTCCTGAAACCAGTGAAGCAGTAGCTGGGAGCATGAAGGCAATGCCTGTCTGTGATCTCAGGGCATGCCCAGAAGGAGGGCTGAGGTATGTGGATTAGTCAGAAGGGATGGTAGAGGATGAAAGAGGATTCTGCAGCTTTGACTGTAAAGGCAGTTTTGGAAGAAGGAGCTGGAGGAATTGCAGGTGGGACATGAAAACAGGAGCTTGGAAAGATGGGATAAACAAAGCTAGTAGGGAAATTTGCCATTTTGTACCTGGATCAGAAAGATGTGAGCACAATTTGAACTGATTTAGACAAGAAGGCACAACTCTATGTTTGGAGGGAGAAGTGATCATCATCTTCATGTGACCATCTTTGCAATGGAGGAGTGCAGAGGCACAGCCAGATCCCCCCTGGCAGCTTGGAGGAAGCTTGGTTTTATGTGAAGTCTTGCTTGGCACACAGTTGACAGTAGGTTCTGGCCCCTCTGTTTGCTTAGTAAGACTGTGGACCGTGACTGCGCCTGGCGTCAGAAGAAGTAGTAGTGGGAGAGCTGTGTGGATGCCATGTAAATGCTGCTGGAGGAGCCTGCAAAATCATCTGAATGCCTGTGATGGATGTGGCACAGAGATGGGAGCTGTGGGACAGAGTGTCTGGCTGACAGGAGCAGTGGGGCCAGGGGCTGCATGGCAGGCAGGGCCAAGGTGCACCTGTTGGCACACTGCTGGGTGCCAGTCTGTTGGCAGCTGGGCTCGGTGCTGCTGCACAGAAGGAAAGAGCCTGGAGCAGATCCAGCAGCCAGACCCAAGTTGAGTGCTGGGGTGTGCTGTCTGCCTGGGCAGTAGCCACAGGCCTCTTCTCCTTGTTGGTGTGGCACTGAACACAAAGGAGGTGAAGCAAGGGAAGGATGAGGCATGTGTTTGAGAGGGAGATGAGAGGTGCCACTGAGAAACAGAACTGAGCTCTCTTCTTTTTGTGCTGGCAAATACTCAGCTGGGTGGGGGCAGAGGGGCTGGGTTGCAGACCACAAACACTCACACACATCCCTGAGGGGGAAGCTGAAATGCTGCAGGAAGCCATTCTCTTGCCTGCACAGGTGATCCAGAGCTGCTGCAACTCAGGGGTGACACAGCAAAGTCATGCTTCCCTCAGACATCTAGACCCTGTCCCAGAGCCTAGGAGGAGACAGCTAAGGAGGTTAGAGGGCTCTGGCAGGCAGCCTTTAAACCCCCACTGGGGAATAGGGGTGTCAGCAGCAGCTGGAGGCAAGGACTGGTAGGTTCTGGTGTTTACCCAATGCTGAGGAAAAGCAGAAGGTGCCATGTGGAGGCCAATTGTTGCCTCCCCCAGGAGACCAGTGAGGGAGTGCAGGGGAAGGCAGCTGGGCACAATGTTATCCTGAGAAGAAAGCACTGATAATTGGAGGCAGAAGGAGCACCGGGGCTCAGGAGATTGCTGGGGAGGACATCCTTCCTTTGAGCAGGGAAGGGGTGCCAAGAGTCCAGCAGGACCCTTGACATGGGAGCACTCTCTCCTGTGAGCGCCTTGGTTAGTGCCTCTGGTTGTGACTTTGTGCCCAAAAGCTTCCCAGAAGGAAGTGGCATGGCAGGTGTAGGTGTATGGACTGCAGGGACTGGTGCTGGGCTCAAGGAGAGCAGTACCTGGCTCTTCTTCCTTCTCTGGTGGTGCTGGGTGCATTCCTATGAGTTATCATTCCCTCCATGCCAAGGCTGGTGCAAGACTTTACCCCAAGTGCTCGGCTGTCACTCTTCTGGGCTCTTGTTTTCCTCTGCAAGGAGTCCAACTCCTGGATTGGATCCGCAGGTAGGACTCTGTCTCTAGTGGGTCAGGAGCACACTGAGCCAGCACACAGGGAGCTAAGCACAGGCCCTGGGCAACACCGAAGCACCAGCTGGCCCTTTTGGGAGACCAGTGGCCTCCCTAGCCCAGACTCGTTTGGGGTGGCCCCAGTGGGCCTTCAGCAGCTGTCTTCTTTGCACTGGAGGGATGGAGCCAGGAGAGGGGGAAGGGAGAAATCACCCCGCAAAGGGTTAATAGTAGCTCCAGCCTGCTGCTCAAAGCCCAGGCCCTGCTGCAGGAGTGGTGTTGAGCAGCCTGCTCCAGTTGGCGTCTGTCCCAGAATGCTTTGGAAAAGCACTGGCCTCTGACCCCCAGTACAAACTGAGCCCAGCACGTGGGAGGGAGAAATTACTCCCAGACCTTCAGGCTCCAGGGTTTACAAGCTGCCTGCAATAAAGCAGCCATTTTTTCCAACAGTTATTAAATCTCCCCTTTTAGCTCGCTGCAAACCTCTGCCTGTTGTTCCCCTACCCTGTCCCTAGCCCCACACTGTGCTTTTCCTGCTCAAGCCCAAAACACCTCTATAAGGTGAGGCAGGCCTTCTTGGGGAACGCTGAAGGCTGGGGAGAGCTCCAACCACTGGTTCATGAACAGTGCCCCTCACCCTGCAGTGGTGGGTCCCATCCAGTTTGGCTGCTGTACTTGTGTCTGTCTGTCTGTCTGCTTTCTGCAAGAGCCAGTGCAGGCAGCAGCAGCTTTCCCAGGTGCCTTGCTGCAGCAATCTCAGGAGGCATCTTGTACCTGCTTCCCCCACTTGCAGGGTGCACATCTGCACCCCTCTTCTGAGCCCCCATGGGGCTAGTGGGCCTCTGCTGATGGACCACACTTCAGTATTGTCTTACTGTCTTGTATCTTATGGATACCTTCAGTATTGTCTTATTGTCCATACTGGAGACTGGGAACCAAAGAGCAAAGGTTTTCTTCTTGGCCTTGCTGATGGCTGGGGCAGCTATGGACAGGGCCTTGGTTTTTCTTTGCCTCAGTTCTGCTATCTTGAAATGGGAATAGGAGCAGGGTTTGCACCTACCTGTCGTCAGCTCCTTAGGTAACTTATTCTGTCTGCACTCCCTGCAGTGAGCGACAGATTAATTGCCAGGGAGGCTGGCCAGTTTCTATGGGAGATCACTGCGTGGGAGGCTCATGAGGCTTCCTTCACCAGCTAGTGTTTGTAATGACTGCTGCAGCTGGAAAGTGCCAAGAACTGCTTATTCACATAGGATTTTGTGACCATCCAGTTGTATGGAAGTGCCGAGTTGGCGTGGAGCAGTGAGCACTGCCTGTCTGGTGCTGTGCTGAACATGCCAGCATGTTGAGTTGCTGCAAAGGGTGTGGGGAGCACGTGTTTTTGTTTGTACAGTACTTTGGGAACAGAACACTCTTATGAGTGGCTACCGTGCCATGGGCACTGTGGGATCCAGATAAATAAAATGGGAGCTGGTATTTCAAAACAACCTCTTCCCTGCTCCTCCCACCTCCTGTGCACATTCCTCTGGCGAGAAGCAGGCGAAGGTGAGGAGGTGCCCACACAATGCAGCCGTAGCCCATAGCCCAAGAGCAGCTGCAGCAGCAGGCAGCCTAGATTCTACAGCCCTCTTCCTAGCAGATGTAGGACACATTGAATGGAGCAGGTCACCTTAGCCTTGGCCATGCCACCCGTCAGGCATGTGGCACCTGCCTGTGGACCCAGACCAAAGTCCCTAGCCCTTGAGGTGGCTGGAAGACACCAGCTCTGAGGGTAGCCCTGGAGCCTTAGGCTTTCACTGCACTTCTTTTTCAGACCCGGTGATTAGCCAGGAGCAAAGTGCCTTAGTGGGAGTCTCACACTGCACTGGCACTGGCAGACCTGTGCTGTGCCTTGCTCTGTGCTGCACCCCTGGGTACAATGAGGCAAGGAAGCCATTTTCCTAAACATATCTTGGGCTGGTCTAGGATTTACTCGAAACACAAGAAAAAAGCACATTCATCCGAACCCCCTTCTCTCTCCGAGGCTTGGTTTTGTTTTTAAATTTATATGGCAAGTGACCAAACTGGCTGAGTCAGTCAGCTGGCTGGCCACCAGAAGTAAAAATGCGGTTTTGTCCCCTCCNGGATTTTTTTTCTCCTTCACTTAGCGACAGTTTCATGTATTTACAACAAACCTCTTTCTGCCTCCTTCTCTCTTGGGGCTGGGACAAATGGAAGCTGGTTTTTATTTTCAGAATCAGCCTAGGGAGAGAAGGTACAGGAGGGCAGCCTGGCTTTGCCTTCTTGCTTCTGCTCACAGTGATGCTGCCTGGGAGGAGAGGGAGCTCCCTGCTGTGTTCAGGCTTTTGCAGGCTGATGGCAGCATCTGCTGTGGTACAGGCAATTAGATAGAGAGGTGAAGTGCCTTGCCCAAGGCCATGTAGGCCAGGCCTGGGAGGATGGGAGCTGAGAGTCAAGTCTCCTTTGGACTCTGACACCCAGAAGCTATGCTGGCCATGGGCTGGCTTTCAGGGGGCAGGAAGCTATGTGAGGTTCCTGAGTGTTTTCCTGGCTGCTGTTGGTGTAGGGATGGTCTGGTTGAAATGTGCCCTGAAGTTGTCTCTTCCACTGGGAAGATGGGAGTCAACAACGCTCCTGTGTGAATAGCCAACATCTTGTAGAGGGGCAAGACACTCTTTTGCCAAGGGGGACCGGGGGTGTTCGGCTGCTCTGGAGGCAGTCTGCGTGGGCAGCTGGCCAGGTTTCGAGCACCTCGTGCTGTTGGGCTGCTCGCGATGTATCCTGAGAATGGGAGCACAAGGGGTGGTTTTCTTGCCGTGGCCTGCGCTTTGGCCATCAACATCTTTAATTCCCGGGCATCCAAATTCTGTAGCCCCATACGTGGGCAGCCTTGTTACCCATTCTCAAGGTGGAGAGGAGATGGTGCAGGGGGTGAAGCAGGTGTGATCTAAGTACTTACTCTGCTCCTTCCCTCCTTCCTTGTGGCAAGCCTTAGTTCCAGCCTGAACTGCGTGACAGATCGTGACAAGTCATGGAATCTCAATGTGTGTCCCAGCTCGCAGCGCGTCACCGGGTGCCGGAGCATGTGGCACCCTGCAGACATAAAAATTACCTGTAAATAAAGGAGGCTTCTCCAGCGAGAAGTTTTCACATACAAGTTGTCCAGTTGGCTTCAGAGACAGATTTTCTTAATTTCTATGTTGATTTTTGCTATTTCAAATGCATACAATGCAGCAAATTCTCCAGTCTGACTGGCTTCTGTGTACTTCAGCAAGGGGGCTGCATGAGAGTGAGCAGCTGGCTGCCTGCTGTGAGCCTCGCAGTAGCTGAGGATACCCACATTGGTCTGAACTAGTTTGCTGCTTCCTCTGTCATATATCACAACTTAATCACGGGACATACTTGCAAGGCAGCAAGAGTGGGGAAAGGGAGAAACTGATTTATTGTTTTTTATTTTAGCAAGGATGTGATGGGCTAAGAAATGTTAAAAGGCAAAGTAAATCCTTCACGATATTTTGCTCTGTTGAAATGAAGGGAACTGAAAGATGGACGAAGGCTTAAGAACACAGTGGGGAAAGGTACCCACAAGTTGCTGGTAAGGCTGAGCATCTTTGCCACATGTCACATGGGGGATGTAGACATGAGTGGAACGATAGCTCTCCTATTCCCCAAGATGTATGTCTCTGCACATGTAGTTGTGCCCCCACCTCTTCTCTGATGGCTGGTGGTCATCTCTGATGGTCCACTATACGGTTAAGCTGGAGGTGGCTGTGAAAGTGCTGCAGTGGGCAGACATCTGCAGTTCATACAGGAATTATGCCTGCAGCTCAGAAGAGGTGAGGAAAAGCAAGAAGCGATGCTGGGACCTGGTGTTGGCAGAGATTTCTGGGATGTTGGCAGAGATTTCTGGGACTGGACATTAGTAGAGGGTAGTGGATGCTGCACACTTGCTGAGAGGTAAGGGGAGCTTTGAGGTCAAGAGGATACTGGGGATGTATCTCCTGCCTAGTGCCTAGTCCTCAGCCTGTCATCACTTCTCTTTCCTTTCCCATCTCTTAAGAGCTTATGCCCATAGGCTTGATGAGGTGTGGGAAGAGGAGAGCTCTTTAGCTATACCTGAGTGTCTCTCTGATGGAATCACTGTGCCTGACAGAGCCACCCTTTTTCCTTAAACTTATTCGTGGTCATTCACTCAGCAACCATGCAAGGCAGAAGAAGAGGAGGAATGGTTTGGAAAAGAGTATAGTGGCCTGTAGTTTGCTGACACTTGTGGCCAGGTACTGAAGTGGATACCATTGTTTTCCACCAAACATGGAGCACACTGGGGACCTGACCCTGTACAGGAACTTTTTGTGTGCAGTGCTTTTGGTAATTGTCTCTGTTATGGATGTCTACTTGATCCTGGTACTTAACCTGTGTGCTTTTGGTTCTGCCAGAGGGAAGGAAACAAGACTTGTCATTTCAGTTTTGGTTCATTTTTCAGTCCTTGCCTGGTCGAATTGCAAACCTGTGGGAATCTTGAAATCCCATTGCTCTTTCTGACAGATAGGGGTGAGGAAAATAATCCTGAAATAGATCTGCTGTTTAAATCCTTTCCATCTCATGATCTGAAACTTCTGATAAACTGCCTGACCTTCAGCCCCTCTGTTTACACCCTAGCTGGACTCCTCAAAATGCTGGTGCTCTCTTACAGCTGTTTGTGGTGTTCCTCCACCCAACAACATGTTTTTTAAAGTTGAGGGAGTAGAGGAGGGAAGCATCCCTGAGGGACTACTTAACTTCCAGACTTGCTTGCATTTTGCTCCCCAGGCAGGTGACTAGAGTTTGACACAGTCTGTTTCTAACCTCATCACCAGGAAAGATGCTTGTAACAAGGTCTGACCCATGGGCAAACTTCTAAACAAACACAAACTCCTGCAGCAAATCAATACCTGAATCAATGGGGTTTTTTTTCCTCTCTCAGAGTACAGCTGTGTTGACTCAGTCTGCTGAGGCTGTTTCCTAGGTCATCTCCCTGTCAAAGCCTGAAATGAAGAGCTGGAATATCAAGCTCTTTTCCATTTCTGTTGTCACCTGAGTTGAAGGAGTACCTACATTTTAGGTTTCACTGGAAGTCTTGCTTATAGTTCTTGGAGTTAGCTGGCTATCTCCAGTACATCAGAGGGGTGAAAGGCAATGGGCAGCTTGGCAAACCCTGAGCAAAACTGTGGTGGAATGTACTTTCTGCCTTCCAACCTTCCTACTCGTCAGGTGCCCTTTTGAATGCACTCTGGAAAAAGGCAAATGACACTTCAGTGTACTTGGTCCCTTCCACTGGCCCATCCCTATAGGGACAGTTTTGAGGGAGCCCCCCACAGTGTTACCTGCTGGTGGGCTCTGTGTGTGCACGTGCTGGACAAGGAGGCTTAGCACCACGTGTGCTGTGTTGTGGCAGGTGTTTGCCATCACATCACCGTGGGGTATAGGGGCTGGTACAACTGGAGCACTCCGAAAAAGCCCCATCCTGCACAGCCAGGCACTGTGTGTTTGGAGCTTTGTCTGTAGTTTTACTTGGTCTGGAAGGGAAAATCACTCTTGTGGAAGTAGTTAGAGATGAAAATGTAGCTGCTCTCTCATCCTCGGGCTGTTGTCACTATGTGGAGGATGGACACTGCATGTCCCCTCCCTGGGGCTGTGCATGTACATCATCCTACAATGTGGTGTCAGCAGGGCCAGCAGCCAGGGCTGAGCTTTGTGATGGTCTCCAGTGAATAATGGGAGTTTGAGAATGAGCTTTGTTTGGCACAGAGCAGGTGGGCAGCGCTGTGTCCTGAGGATGCTCAGGAAAATGGTCTGTCTGCTCCTGGATGGTATGTCCAGATCTGGGAGCTGACAGCTCATTTCCTGTTTTGCATTTGACCATGAAGATGATCGTTGTCTCCTGGATTTGCCCATGTGGAGTGAGGCTAATGGACTTGGCAGTCAGAAGGGTGAACCCACTAATGTCTGGGATGTTTGGAAAGAGCTATGAGAGACTTGGAGCCCACTCTGCTCCAAAGCTGTTATATCTGCAACCTTGCCTGTGCTCTCTCTGGAGTCTTTGAGAAAATCCTGCAAGCTGCAGCTGGATGTGAGTAGAGTGGTGTGTACTGGGCCTCACACATATCAGGCTTCACTTGCTTTCGCAGTGAGGTTCTGGTGCCCAGAGGTGGGACTGCTGAATTTGCTGAGCCAAGCACTGAACAAGTGATCTGGTGTCCTCTGTTCCCTGCTGTGCTGTAGGGTAGGCTCCCTGTCTAGACTGGAGTGCCAGGGCCTGGATACAGCGGGACTTCTTGCTGAGGCCAAGCAGGGCTGGGCTGCAGGAGGAGAGGTGCCTGGCTGTGTCCTGCAGCACTGCTGTCTGCCGAGGAAGAAGGCACGACAGGACTTCCATCACATCCACCACCAGAGAGGCTTCCACCTTCTCTCACACCCACGCGCTGGTGCTGACACGCACACGTGTGCAGATGCAGGTTCACACCAGCATGAACATGCTTGTGCGGATTCACATGAATTTGCAGTTAAGCAGGCACACCCACGCCAGCACAGATGCAAACAGACCATGCTGGTGCAGGCCTGCTCGCTGTCTTAGAGGCAGACATGTTCATATTTGCATGACTCCAGGCTTGTGCTGGCACAGGCACCAGTATACATGCTCCTGTGCTCACAGAGACTGACAACAGAGCTAAGCCATGGCACTGGTCTATTTTTGGGAGCACTCCTAAGAATTGTAAGCGTGTTTCAGATGTTAGAGTCTTAGATGGGGGAAAGCTAGAACAGATGGCTGGAGGGTTCAGAGCAGCAGCCCTGCTGAGAACAGATATTTATAGGCAGATTTAACCCTTGTGTGGTCTCTGGAGCCATGTTTAAAGGGACGGCATCTGGAGCAAACATGGTAGAGCCGAGTGGTGACCTCTGAGGGTGTGCTGTCCTATCTGGTTTCTGTGAGCCGATTATCAGTGTAGTCTGGAAATCCCGTCTATGCTCTACCTCTTTCTCAGAGGATGCAGCTTTCCCTAGACCATGGAGCCTGGTTTCTATAAGCCTCGGTGAAAATGGGCTGGTTGTGGTTATTATTTGCTGACCAAGCTGGGGCAGTGGGTACTGCGGCTGCCCTGTGCCTGCGTGACCAGCAGAATGAGGACAAAGATTGTTTTGTCCCTCTTGCCCTGATTTTTTTTTTCTTTTTTTTTTCTCTTTTAGCAAAACGTTATCCAGATTGTTCCCTTTCCTTGCTGGAAGCAGATACTGTGTTTTCTTTCAGGCACGCCATCTTCTAAAGAGATACAGATTAAACCCTGCCCTGTCAGATCCATCAAATGTTTTTACCTGCCCTCATCTTGGACTCTTGTGCTTGAGCATTTAGGGAAGAGCAAAACCCATGTGGGGGTTGTGCTGCTTTGTTGAACAGAACTGGCTGCCAAGTGAGGTGCATGGCAGGTTTGCAGTGACAGCTCTATTTGCAGTCCTTTCTTCGAGAGCATCTAGCCTCTCTTTTGGGGTCTGAGGTAGTGTTGTATTTAACTTGTCTGGCATGTCTTGAAGTGGCCTTCATAGAGCTGAGTATCAGACATGGGAGAAAGTGATCTGGGGGAAAGGAAGAAAGCCATGCCCTCGGGTGGGACATGTAAAGAACTGACAGAGTAGTTTTCTGAGAGTTGCAGGGAAGAAGACACTGGCTCTGAAAGCATGAACTGGGGTGCAGACCTGGGGAGCTGTGTGAGTCTGCTCAAGCTGCTTTTCAGTGTGCCTCTGGCAAAATTAGGGAGCAGTGGCAGGCACTCCTGGAGCTAGTGCAGGGCACTGAGACTGGATAAAAAAGAAACAGAACTGGTTGCTACTGACAGAGTTGGTGCTGCCAGGTCTGAGAACGATGGCCTGTATTTGTGCTCCTAAAAATTGGAAGACTGAGTCTAGCTGTGAGATGGGGGAAGCAGCCACAGCATCAAGTGGAAAAGGACGTTCCTCCCTCATAACTGATCATAGGCATTTGATCCTGTAGGCTTTGAGCTGCGGTAGTTGTGCACAGTGGCACACATGGCATGTACCTGGGCTGCACGTTTCCTCTGTTGGGACTTCATCTAATCCAGATATTTGGAGCTGCTCTCTGCCTGCCAGCTTGTGCCTAGCACGGAGATTCCAGGGAGGCAGTGCTGAGTCTTATAGGGCTGTTTTCCACTTGTCTTTGCACTGCATCTCCTGTGAACCAGCCAGAGGCGTTTCCTATGTTAGAGGCGGCATGCAGCAGCCCTAAGTCAGGCTATTTGTCCAGAGTCAGGTGCTTGGCCAAAGGTTTCATACAGATGCTCAGTGTATGCCTCAGTGAGCTGGGTTTGTTGTTGTATACCCTGATTCCATGCCCAAGGGGGCATGAAGCTCTGCTGGAAAGTCTGGGAGTGTGACATAGAGTGCTCGTCTTGCCTTGGGGATCAGCTCTGTGCTTTGAGGGTGTGAATTCAGAGCATCCCCGAGTTTTCTGTACACTGATGTGCTGGGCATGGGAGATGCAAATCTGTAGAGAGGGGGAGTATATTGGAGCTGCTTGCTTCCTTGCTTACTTGTTCCGCTTTCAGACTGCGGGGGCTTGGAAAGCAGTCACCGTAGTCCCCCCCCACACAGTTATGTTCTCACTGCTCGCCTGTGTGTCACATGGAGGAGTTCTCAGTTTTCCCAGAAGCTCTTGGTCCCAGGTCAGCACTTTCACCCACAATCAAAATGTGACTTTATGGTGAGAAAAACTGGTTTTGGCTCCTGCAGCACGCCCCCCGCCCCGCCACATATCCCGAAAGCACAGCTGATCCTGCTGGATACCCAGGTGTGAAGCTGGCAGTGCTGGCAGCGCTCAGCCAGCTCACAGTCTGGTCTGCTGCATGGTGGCATCTGGCAGCTTTGTGTCTGTGGCTGTCTGACTGCATTTTGTAACCAGATATATCGGTAGGAGCGAGGTTGCTTGGCAGGGCCACGGGGCACGCTGACGTGGTGTTCCTGTGGCTGGACTGGCCAGTGTTCTTCCAGGGCCCACAGGAAGGGCTGGCAGCCACCCGCTCTCCTCCTACCTGAGGAGGCAGAGAGAGAACCTGGCAGGAACAACGTGCCCAGTTGGGTAACTGCCAGTCCTGGGATCTGCCCACACTTGCCCAGCCTCCCACAATGGCCCCATTGTTCCTGAGAGGGCAAGGAAGAGGCTTCCTGCAGCTCCCTGGGCATCGTTAACCCTCTGCCTGCTAGGAGCAGGCTGCAGGATGGGCATACATGGGGCAGGAGGTCCCACAGGCAGGTGGGGGAGCTCCCACCGCCCTTGAGTGTGAGGAGGGGAGCTGCAGGGGAGCACCAGCCTGTCTCTGCCAGCTGCCTCTAAAATTGCCTCTTGCTGCTGTTTTGAGGACAGCTAGCATGTGCCTGTGCTAAAGACATACACCGGAGAGGTGGGGCCCCGTTGAGCCTTGATTTCCTCTGACAAGGCATAGGGAGGCTCTTTGCCTTCATCTAGGCTGCTTTCTGCCATGACCTTCCCTTGGGAGCAGCCAGTGGCTGGGTTGCTTGGGCCCCGATGTGCCTGCCGGAGCAGGACATGTCTTTAGGAATGGGACATTTAGGGTGTTGGGGGGTTAATTCCAGTGGCTGAGATATCTGTGTGGAACCTGTTTAAAGCAATTCCAGACTGATCAAAGTGCCTTCTTCCTTCCTGTCCTGTAATGTGATCTCGGGCCAATGAGCTGCTCGGGGTCTGCTGTGGCTTCTGGTTCCTGTTGTTGTGGAGACAGAGTCTTGGAGGGCACAGGCGTGCCTCGCTGTGGGTGCAGGCTCGGAGCCAAAGCACAATATCCGTGTGCTGAAGAGGACAACAAGTACCCTGTCGCTGGCCAAGGGAGCTGGACGATCGTGTCCCGCTCTGCTCACTGTTCTCTTTCGAGAGCAGTTGTGCTTCCCCACAGCCTTCTGCTATGTGTATTTCCTGATCAGCTGATTCCAGGGGTTGTAGGGCTGCCTCGGCACCCTTGCTCTGTCACAGACTTCCTCTCCAGAATGCGTGGGACGAGGGAGAGGAAGAGGCATTTGAATAGCATACTAAGACTCTGTACAGGAAACTTTCTGGATGTCAGTCTTCAGAGATGTCGACCCCGATATATCTCATGCTAGCTCAGAGACTGGAGAATTGGCTCCGTAATCCAAACACCCGAGGACTTTGAAACCTAATAGATACCTTGTGAAAGTCACCAACTAGTTCTTCTGCAAACCCCGATGCTAACTTGTTTATATCATTACTTATGACTTATTATGTTCTGTTTCTTAAATAAGGGCAGAACTAGAGTTAACTGTGGAGGGCCAAGGGGTGAGTTGTGAGCACTTGATGACCCCAGCGACTGTACCTAGTGCAAACAATGCTGCTTCAGGACTTGATCTGGTTGAGTCTAGGCACTTGGCTTCTGGCCACAAGGACCACTGCAAACCCCAAAGCCTCCTGCAAACTTCAGAGCTGGAGGAATGTCAGAAGCCCTTGCCCACTTGGCCAGTCATAAGTTAGCAAGATCTCTCTCTCCTGCTGGGGAAGAGAGGCTGTGGGGGGAGCCCCAGGGCAGGCTGCCTCTGGGCCTTTCTCTTAATCTGTGGCTGTACATCTGCTGCCACAGAGGGCTCATTGCCTCCCCAGAGGGATGCAGTTAGTGAGATGGGGCAATTCCTAGTTCTTTTTGCCTGTTTCCTTTTGGGTGGTTGGAGGTCTGGCCAGGGTTAGATCACTGTGTCCCTGGAGGAGCTCTGTGAGTTTTGTGAGTGTTTGCATAAGGGCAGAATAGCCCCTGAGACTCGGGACTGGATCTGTGGGGAAGGCTGTGCTGCTTTTTGCACCTGCCTAGTGGCAGAAGCTGGGGAGTTTCAGCTTTATGTATGGAGGAGGCTTCTGGGGGTAAAGGTGAAGCATGGTGAGGAGGTAGAGCAGCTGCTGTCTTGGGGTGCACAGTGGGGAAACCTCTCCAGATCGGTGCTAGCCCAGATTCTGATGGTAAAGCTAGATGGGAAGCAGTGGCTCCCCTCTCCTCGAGGTGTCTCCCTCCCTTTCCAGTCCAACATTGTAGTCCCAGTACTGCTTGCAGGCAGCTGCCACCACTCAGCTGCAGGATCAGCTGCCTGTGCTCATCCTCTCCGCACTGGCGGAGGTGAAAGGTTTCCCAGGGTGGAATTTCCTGCGAGGTAGTTGCATAGCTGCTTCCCCTATGACCTTACACCCCGATGTGTCTTAGTCATGATGGCATGCAAATACGAGGCAAGGGGGTGGGGGTTGGAGGGAGCTGCTGGGAAAAGGAAGTGACCTCAGCCGTGGTTTAATTATAGAGCCCAGCATTTGCTGCTGCTGGGCCTGGTATTTATAATCTTGGAGGAGTGCTCAGCAGCTCACTGCATCTCTTCTACAGTCTGGGCTGGCAGAGGGCAGTGTGGGGGCAAGGTGTTGGGGCAGCCACCCTGCTTCCCCCTCTTCCCTGCATTTCTCTGTCAGCTCCCCCTCCCAGGTGTGCTGGGGTACATACATGTGTGTGCCCAGTTGCACAGACATGGTGCTGCAATCCAGGCAATTTGCAGGCCTGCAGATGTTCCAACCTCTTCCTTTCGTGCATGTTGTATTTGGTGCCAGGATTGGGCATAGGAGGAGTCCCGTTCTTCCCCAGTTCTCTGCCATGAGCCTCCTCAAAGGCAAACAAAATTGTTGCACTGCTGGTCGTACAGCAGGGTGCAGTTGGGGTACACGGCGCTGAGAGAGGTGGTAGGGGAGTCCCTGCCACAAGAGTTTCCTGCTGGGACCCTGTCTGCAAAGACTGTGCCATTCTTCAGGCTGGAAAGTGATCTGAGCTTGCTCAAAGGGAGGGCTAGTGTTTCAGGGAGATTTTCTGCAAGGTGAATGTCTAGCCCTCTCCTGCAGTGTGCAACAGGCATCTCCATGCTGCTTTAATCTGAAAGAGTGTAGTAAGCATCTGCTGCAGGGGTGTGGTGCATGGCTCTGTTCCCCAGCACAATCCTCCGCACACGGTGGAGGCCCCGGCGTGAGGGCTGAGGTGCCAAGGAAGCCTGGGGTGAGTGCACACAGCGTGCCCCAGCCCAGGCACCGCTGCGCTGGCAGGAGGTGCGGCGAGTTGGCCTGTGCTCAGCGCCGGCCAGGCTGTGCATGCCCTGGGTGACGGTGACACCTAGTGGCTTCGTCCCATAGGCTCCACCTCGGGCCCAGAGGTGGGGCACCCAGAAAATCTGATGCTTCTGGACAGCTGGCATGAAGCTGGACTGGCCATAGGCAACAGACCCTGCAGTGCTCAGGAACCCTTGTGTCTCTGGCTTGGAGACAGGGGGCAGGGAAGGCTGCCAGTGTGATGGCCCTGCTGACAATGGCTAGTCTGTCACAGAGCCCTGCAAAGAGACTTTCTTGTGAAAAGAAGAGCAGGAACTGTTGTGTTAAAGCTTGGAAGCTCCTCGGGAAGTTCTGGCATTGCTGGGTTCCAATCCTGAACGCTGCTGGCATTGCAGACTTCTTTTGTTATTGCCAAAGGATCCTAAAGCAGTTACCGAGTCCTAGATGCAGGTGAAAGACTGTCCTCATAGGCTCAGCTACATCAGCTATTTACCTGACATGTGTGACCTTAGGCAAGACTTGTCTCCCTTGCGATTCTTGTGGAAAAGGTGGGGATTTAAGGTCTCAGCTGTGAGCCCTGCTGCTCAAGGAAGCTGGTATAACAGAGGCAGTGTGAGGCACAGCTCACTAGCTAGGCTTTTTAGCATTACTTGCCCAGTCCCAGTAACCCCAGTGCACAAACACAGTGGAAATGGCCTGAGGAGGTCTCTTCATCCCATGCAGCAAATGTCCAGGGAGGTCTGTGTTCTGGCCTTGCATTGCAGCCTGTGGTGTTATCTGCCAGAAGGATTTTCTCAGGGAAACCGCTCCATTCATGTACAGATGAGCTTGTCTTTGTGCATCCCAGCACTGCCAAAGGCTGCGTGGGGGTGTCCAGCTGTCACAGCAGCCCATGTTCCTGGCCAGATTTCATATACTGCAGGATGAGATCCTGCCTCAGAGAAAATTGAAGCTCCCTGAGCAGCAGCAGTACCTTTGGAAGAGATTTCTGGCTTTGCTTCCTGACCTACTAGATTCTGTGACTGGACTGCAGTCTGCCAAGCTGCAGCATACAGGTGGCTGTACTGCCCTTCATGTGGGGCACCTGCAGCTTCCTGCAGGTCTCTCGCTGACCCATCCCTAGCAAGATGCACTAGCCATTGTATCAAGCAATTCCTTGTTATCATCCCAAGGGAGCCACATGTGACTGAAGAGTAATGTCTGGCACATGCAGGGTTTCTGTAGGGAATACACCAGTTGAACTGGGAAGCTAGAAGGATCTGCAAATTTAGTGTTAGACCTGGAAACTCCCTCAGCATGGCATAGGAAACCAGGCTCTGGCTGGTGCTGCAGTAAGGAGGAGAAGAGTGGGAGAAACTGATGAACTAGGGTGACAAGTAAGGGCTAGAAGAGGTCTTCTGACGCTGATTGGGCTGAAGCTGTTACAGGAGAGAGGTTGTAGGGTGCTGGTCAGAAAGCAAATGGCATTCCCGATTCACCTTGCTGTCTCTGAGCCTCAGCTTCCACCCATGTTACATGGGATATGTGTCCCTAGGTAGAGGGGAACGTGAATCTGAGGTTTTGTTCTACTAAAGACCTTTGAGACTTGTGGCTAAGTAGCCCCACAGAAATTAATCTTTCTCAAGACAGCTCCAAATGACGGGAGATCAGCAGGGCCTGCCAAAACAACTCCAAGTTTGTCACAGTCTTTCCCTTCATGAAATATACTGACTTTATTGACGTAGTATGGTATTTTTTTGGAGGTGTTCAGCCCCTTCTGCTGTTAACCCCGGGAGGACTGGTAATCTAGGATCTAGGTGTTGGGTCATGTGCACATCTAGATTTGGAGTGCACGGTATCTCAGGAGGGAGCGGCGGATTTCTGGAGTCTCTCCTGCTGTTCTTTCTCTTTCTTCAAGAAGCCCTTCAGCTTGCTTAGGACCTCTCATTTCCAAAGCCAAGGTGTTCAGCATGAGTTTGTGGTGGTGTCCACAGGATTTGGATTGGATTGTCCAAGATTGCATGTTGTAGTGAGTGACTGGGTGGTTATCATCACAGGTTATGTACTTAGAGGGTGTTTGCAATGGTAACCTGGTCTTGTTACTTCCTGGACAGGCTGGCAGAGAAGGGTTCAATGACTTTCTCTGTGTTGCATCACCATGTCACAACCCATTTTGTATGTTGGGTGTCCTTTATGTTGGGTTTTGTGAGCTGTGGAACACACAGCACAGCTCAGGAGGCCTGGGTTCTGGTATGCACTGTGTATGCACAACTTGGTAGTCATCTGGATTTCACAAGAGCTTTTCCCAGCATCTGATGGGAGGGAGGTGTGGTGAAGCACCTTCCTTTTTGAATCATCATGGCTTTGTTGTCCTGGCTTCCTCTCTTGTGCCTTCTTCCAAGAGGGATAGCACAGCAGCAATGCCAGCCAGCTCCCAGATGTGGAAGCTGCAAGGCTGGTGGCAGGTGTGGGCTCCTCATCTTTGCAGCTGTGTTGGGAATCCGTGTCATCGTCCTTTGGAGAGAGCAGGAGCATGATTCACCAGAAAGTCTTCCGGGAATGCAGCGGGGGTTTCAGGTTTCTTCAACTATCAGCTAGCAATTCCCAGATTGCAAATATGTCAGCCCGGTCTCTCCTGCCCGGAGCTTACTCCTGCTCCCCCTCTGCTGCTGTTCAGACTGTACTGGAGGAGACTTCCTGAAAGCAGTTTTTGTTATTTTGTTTCAAGATTTCTTGTCTGCTAAGATCCCAGCCTTTGATTTAAAGCTGTGGCTTTTCAGGTGAAAACACTCTCTGCATTTGGATGTAGCCCTTTGTTCAACAGATACTTGCTGTGCCTTGAAAGCCTCCCTCCCTGCATGAGGTTGGCTGGGTTGTCCCCCTGTGTAATGATGGTGGAATCAAGGCACCCAAAACCCAGGCATCTTGCTTGGGATTGGCAGTAGCCAGGGGCAGAAACCAGGAATCTTTGCTTTAACCACTGGGAATTAAGTTTGCTATTGTCTTTAAAACTACCAGGCTGGAGTGGGTGTGTTGCTAAATTGCCGAGAAGTACAGATTTCTGTACAGTCTTCTTTTTGTCACGTTCTTTTCAAGATGTTTTGAATTGTTTGTCTCCTGGTGTCACTGTATCTACTTTCTACTTAATTATCTTCCGTGGCCCAGATGTATGGCATGGCTGCTGAAATCTAGTTTGAATCTCAGGGTATGTGGAAGGAGCTTACAGAAGTCGAGATGCCTATTGTCATGCTGTGGCCAGACAGATGAGAGGCTGAGGCGGATCCCTGCTATCCATCTGCAACAGAATCCAGCTGTTGCTACTCCTGAAAGCAGAGCAGAATCTTCAGGCAGCTGCTTCTGGCATTTGTCCCGTCAGGAATTGTGAGGCAAGTGTTATCCCTCTGAGTGGACACTAGAAGAGGAAGGCTTTCCAAAGTTTAGCCAGGTCCCTCTGTCAGCCCAGGGTAGCTTTCCATCCTGCCTCAGGCAAGGTTTTGAATTACCTTCCTGGAGCAGCAGCCTAGTCCAAAGTAGAGAAAGAAGGTAGGTGCCCCCCAAATGTTACATTCTGGAGGAACCTCACCGCTGATGAGGCTCATCCACGCTGCAGGCAGTGCCTGAAGGTTTTGTCATGGCAACTGCCAGGTCCTTTGGGATCGAGGTGTGTGTTCCATGCAGTGTCGTCTGAGAACAAGAGGGACAGGAGGTGTATCTCTGGACTCTGCAGGTGTGGGCTTTTCAGGGCCCCAGACATCTTCCTCCCTCCCTGAAGTATTCACCGTGCTGGCCTGTACTAGGACTGTGCTGCGGTACTGCTGAGCATTCACATTTTCAGTGAAGCATTTTGGTATCTGTTACAAACACAATATCATGCCCGTGCAGATGTGCCACAGGCAGACCTGGATCTCCCAGCCTGCCGCTGAAATGGGAGCATGTCCTCAGCGGCTGTAGCCACACAATGGCGTCAGTGGGTTTGTGACCCTCAGGACCGTGGTGCGGAGTGTTGCAGGGATTGTGAGTGCAGCAAAGCGGAGGTGGGGGAGGGCCTCTGGGCCACCAGCAGCAGGAGCTGCTGCAGGGCTTGCTTCCTGGAATGTTGTCTGGCAGCAGCCTCTTCCAGTGGGGCTGAAGGCTCCCTGTGGCTAGCCAGCCAGCAACTGCAGGCGGCATCTGTGCTTAATGCTGCAGCTTGTGCCATATGGACCTTCTCCTCCTCCCTGCTTGCCCTCTCTGTGTCTCCTTCCTGGCTCAGCTCCCCTCCCCCTGCAAGTGGTTTGACAGAGCAATTGGGCAGGCACTGGGACAGCAGCTCTGACATAAATCTCTCCTGGTGTGGAATGAGGGGTATAAATATCCAGAGAGTGATGTGATCTTTCCAGCTGCTATTAATAGGTCTCTGGAGAACAAGAGCGAGCAAGCGAGACTGGCTGACACTTAAAGGGCTAGCAACTCCCTTATGTGCTGTGAAAATTAATCAGCACTGTAGCTCACCATCTTCCTCCAGGCTAGAGCAGAGCCCTCACCGAGGTGTGTGGGGCGGAGGTGGAGGAGGAGGGAACAACTAACAACTCCTAACTGGGAAGCAATGATAGGCCGAGCTGTGCATAACTAAGGAAGAATGCTTGGGTGAGCCGTGCCACAGCACTGTTTGCATAGCATGCCAGCAGCCCCTGGCTCAGCTTGCAGGGAGGCAGGTGCTGAGAAGATGCCTTTGCAGAGAAGACCCTTTCTGCAAGCACAGAACTTGCTCACGGTGCATGATAAGCTGCAGCCTGTGCCTTGTGGCGATCACAATCTTTTGGGGATTATGGGTCTGCCAAATGTGCTTCACTCTGCTTTCTTTGCAAGGGTGCAGTGATTTGCCCTGGCAGAGCAAGCACCTGGCTTTTGCTAGTGGCATCTCCAGGCTCACCTTCAGCAAGCCAGGAGCAGCATGTGTAATGCTGCTGAGCTCTTGCAGTACTATTTAGACACCTGGGGTTTGGTTTGGAGCTGGTGCTTCCTGTCCCTGGGTGGCAGAAGAAATCTGTGCGCAGCATCTGGCCTGCATGGTCCAAATGGGAGGAGCAGACCACAGCAAGCCCCTTCCTTGTGTGCTGGGAAGTTTCTCAGCCTGTGCACAGGGAAGCTTCTCGGGTGCATTGTTGAGGTGTCATGCAAAGCATATAGCAGATGTGAGCAAACAGAGTAATACCTCAGCTTCCATGAATATGTGGTTTACTCTCCTTCCCTCCTGCTCCCCCAAGAAGTAAAAACGACTGTGACAGGATTAGGGTTAGGGTGCAGTTACCAGGGTTGTGTGTTGGACCAAGGGTTTGTGGTGGCCTTCCAGAATACACAGCGTGATACAGAGCTGCATCCCAGTCATCTCTAATGTCTGTGCATAGTTCCAAGGGGAATATTCCCAGTGTGAGCATGAGACTCTGCCAAGGCAACTAGATCCTGCAAGAAGGGCTGCTGCAGTATTGCTTAGCTGCATGCATGTCCCTCAGCCCAGAAACCTCTGTGTTCTGCCCTAACCTCCTCTTCTCTGCCAGACTCTGCCTCAGGCTGCAGGGCTATTCAAGTAGCTGAGCTGGGTTTTGAGCAGGAGAGCGTCATCCTGCTATCCCAGCAGGCCTGTGGCACATTGCATCATCCTGCTGGGCTGGAAGCTCCCACTAAAGTGGACAGCCCCTCACCCAGAGCCTTAAAGCAGGAGCTGGAACAGTCCCTCAGGCCCTGTGACCAAGTAACAGCCCCAGTGCACTGGTCCTGTGCTGTCCCCCCAGCAGCTGCACCCATGTGAGGGGCACCGTGCTGACTTGCTGCTCTTTTCTCTTGCAGGTTTCTGATTGAAGGGCCTGCGAGCTCCCTCCACTGGCACTGTGGGAAGCTTTAGCCAAGCCAATGCACCCTGACAACAAACTGCCCAGCCATGGCAAGGCAGGCAGCAGCAGTGCCCTGGCCCAGCACCACAATGTGAGCCAAGCACCCACCTGTAACTTGGGCTCAAAGGGTGTGGGGGCAGGCAGCCATGGCAGCAAGGCCACTCAGATTTCCCCTGGCAACTCTGGACTGAAAAACAGCCAGAACACTGTCCCAAACTTCAGCTCCTTGAAGGGCAAGGTGAAGCGGGAACGAAGCATCTCGGTGGACTCTGGAGAACAACGAGAAGCCAGCACCCCATCACAGGACACAGAATCAAAAGGTAATGCTCTCCTAGACCTTGCCTCAGCATGTCCTCCTCTCAGTTGCTACAGACATGCTGGCAGGACTTGGGATGGGAGCATCTTTGGTTTCTGTGCTGTGTCTTCTGTTCAGGCTTGTCCTGGCTGCCTGTATGACTTTGCATCACTGCTTGTCACATCTGCAGCTTTTGGACCAGAGTGGCTGAATTCTCATTTGCTTTGCATTTCATTCCCTAAACCATTTGTTACACCCAGAATCTGGCACTGGTTTTCACAGGCTACTGAGGCCATCTAAGCAACAGCATGGTTCACTGAAACTACACCAAATGCCCCTGCATGTGCAATGTGCAAGCTTTTAACTTGAGACTGAGTTGTTTTCTATCTTCTTGTTGTTGGTAGAGAGCTGCTTTGTGGTGTTGCAGCTGCCCGACGACTCAGTCATGGTTAGCAAGGAGGTGCTGCAAGGGTCACTGTCTGAACAGTTCTGTGGTTTCATCAGCAATGGATAACTCTTGTGTTACAGCATGTGGCTTCTGGAAAAGGGCTGAGTCAGTGCTTCTAAGCCCTTTGCCTACCCTGTCCTCAGCGGCCTTCCCTGTAACCTCTTGCATTCCATCAAGCTCTGTGCTCAGTGTGGGGTACTTGAGCATCTCACAGACGGTTGTAGGGGGAGAAATTCCAGTGGTGCCCTTGGTTCCAACCAAGACTCACACCCGGTCTGCAGACGCAGAGCTGCAGTTCTGGCTTGTGCCCCTAAGGGTTTGTTTTCACAGTCAAAGCCATGTTGTGTGACTGGCTTAGGCCAGAGCTGTGCCGTGGAACAACAGGTAGAATGTACCTGAATGAACTTCCTGCCACCAGGAAGGCTTTCTCTCCATAGTGTTACAGGAGTAACCGTACACTACTGATCATAAGCATTTGCAGTTTTATCCCAGAGCTATCTTGTAACCACACTTCCACAGGAAAATTTTTAAAATGGCCTGATCAGAAATGCCCAAATCTCCTATGTTCCTAATACACTGACAGATCATGTGACTATGGTCATGATGTAAAAAAGATGATATAAAAAAAAATAAGGCCAGACAATGTTTCATTAGTTAAAGCACACGACTGGAAGTTATTCATCCTTTGTCTGATTGCTCTCCCTGAGTGCCTTTAGGCAAGCCACTTCCTCTCTGAGCTGCATCAGTCCCATCTGAGAGGGAGGATACATGGAGGGAACATACAAGTTTATAGAGAGCATGAAGGCCCCTGCCTGATTGGTGTCGACAAAGGGCAGAGTCCGTCTCTTGTTCCTACAAAGGATGTGAATGCGCCCTCCCATCCTATATTCTGATTTTAATTGCTGAATCACAAACCCTTTAAATTTACAGTTAATGTCCAAAGCTCTTTAGTTTGGAACTGCAGGTAGACACATCCTCTGTGCATAGATTCCTTTCAGGTAAGAAATACATCTCATTCTGAAACTTTGGCTCTCACAGGGAAGTCTCACTAGATCTGGCTGCTAAGACAAGGAGCCCAGACTGAGCAGATGCTTCAGGTTCTTAACCGGTGCTGGGCAGATGTTAGCATAAGGCTTACTGCTCAGTGCATCCTGGTTGAGTTGGCACTGCCAGCACGCAGCACCCAGCTGGGCAGGACCCCAGCCTTTCAGCCCCTTAGGCGCCTCTGATGGCCCTGTCCCGTTGCAGGTGAGGTGGCTCCCCGTAGTAAGCGACGGTGTGTGCTGGAAAGGAAGCAGCCCTACAGCGGCGATGAATGGTGCTCTGGGCCAGACAGTGAGGAAGACGACAAACCCATCAGCAGTGCACACAGTGAGTGACTGCCTCCTTACCACTCTGAAGCTTGAATAAAGCCAGGTCCTTCCTGCGGCTCAGGAGGGCTGATGACACTGTCACCTCTGGCTTTGCCTGTATGTGCTCGCTTAGCCGAGTGTGTGGGGGCCCATTGCAGTTGGTGGTCATTGTGCTGTGAGAATGTTTGCCATGCAGTGAGGCCTTGGACCTATTTTGTGGAGATGCTACAGACATGCTGGAGGGAAAGGTGTTGAGGTTGAATGTCCCTGCTGTACGTTGCTCTGGACACACTAGCCTGGTCATAATGGCCAGAGTGCAACTTGCATTGCTCTTGTTGCAGCAGCTGAGTCTCTGCCAGGTCACTCACCTTTCTCTCTGCAGCTGTGTTGTAAAGACAGCTGAGTGTAAGGAGGGTCTTGACAGTGGTTCAGGCAGAGCTGAGCTGGCCTGAGGTGTGCTCTTTTTGGGACAATAAACTGTAGGTCTCTGTTTTCCAAAAGCATCAGCATTCTTTGACATTTTGTATCTACAATTCACTTTGCTTTCAAACTGTAACAGGGAGAATATCTGAGAGATGGGGCAAGGTCCTGTGGGGCCCGAGGAGATGCCCATGTTCTCTGCTGGAGAACATGAACGTGTAGAAAAGCAAGAAGAGGGTGGCCTCTGTGCCCGCCAGCGCATTGCTGCCATTGTCTCCGCAACATCCACTTGCACTTCTTAGCACAGTCCGCAGCCTGTGCAGCCTGTGCGGGAAGGGATAGTGCTGCTTCTCTTGTCAGCCTGCTCCCAGATCTGCCTGGTGGGAATGGGTCACGGTGGGGCTGCCCAGGGGCAGGGGCTGGCAACGAGGCAGCGCCCGCGTCCCCGCACCGGGTTCCCAGCGATGTCTCCTGTGTAAATGCTGCGGTGGCAGGGTCGGGCTGCAGGAGTTGCTGCGATGGGGAGAGGCAGCTGGAGGGGAGCAGGGAGCCAGCTGGGTTAAGGTAGAGGAAGGCAAGGCATGCCTGTGGTAATTGCAGCGCTTAGTAATATTAATTATGGATCCTACTTAATAACGGCTGACGATTGACAGTCCCCTCTGCCGTGCGGGCCGGGCGGGACAGTACTGCCACCTGCTGGCGGCTCGTCCGCGCCGCCCGCGGGCTCCGAGGCGGCAGCAGCGCCCGCCCGGCAGCTCGCCTTCTCTGCTCCCGCAGGCTGTAATGTAGCAGATCCTGCGATGTCCACGGCCCCACAACTTGGCCCAGGGTCCACCCCGCTGCCTAACCTGAGCGAGGGCAGTGCTTCCGGCGTGCCCCATGGTGCTGCCCCTGGCTTGCGGTCGGAGGCTGCAGGAGGCGGAGGCAGCGGAACAGGGAAGCAGCCTTCACAGTTTGTTTACGTCTTCACAACGCACCTTGCTAACACGTAAGCGGTAAACCCCACACTTCCCCCACTGGTATTGGCTGGCCTTGCCACACCTGGCCGGCCTTGTCACACCTGCGTGCTGCATGCAGCACTTGAGCACAAGAGAGCTGGAGAAACCTGTGTCTCTCTGGTTGCACAGAGTGGGAAACCCCTGAGGTTTGTGAGATATGCTGGCAGTCACTGCAGGTGAACAAACTCGGGCTTAAATGCCCACTTTCTCCCAGTGAGGCCTGGCTCTGCACTCTATTTCACCCACTGTAGAGCCCATGTAGTTGGCATCCAAAAAAATGATTCTCCCAAAGCAGTGTGGGCTGCTGGTCTGATTCAAAAGTATGTAAGGGGTGGGTGTCACAGGGAGTGTAATGTAACACATGGTATTCTCCACGCAATTCCTCTCTTCTGTCCTGCATTGTCTCAGCCATAGAGTCGTAGAAGTTAGTTTAGTCTGTTTAGCCTAGGCTAAAACTAGCCTAGTTTTAGAGCTCTGCTGTACCACAGGTTCAGTGTGGGAGATTCCAAAGCATCTTGGTGCCAACCACCTTAGGGCAGCAGGCACAAAGCAAAGCCTATCATGGGACATGGGAAGAGGGAAATTGAACAGCAACTGATCATCTGTTGGAGAGCCTCGCTGGGGGCTGTGCAGGACATATGTGAGGACTCTGAGAACATTCCCTCTTCTTGGTTACCTCCAGGGATTTCTTTCTTCCTGCAGAACAGAAGAACAGAGGTGGCAGCTGGGGCCTTGGATGGGTAGGATGGGGCGCAGCGCCTGTTCTCAAGTGATTTGTGCTCTCTCCCCAGAGCTGCAGAAGCTGTCCTGCAGGGCCGAGCTGACTCCATTCTGGCCTACCATCAACAGAATGTCCCACGGGCAAAGCTAGACCAGGTACACCACCTGTGAAGCAATCGCTCCTGTTGGCACATGCTGATGACTATTACCCTTCCAGGCTGATGTGGTCATTCTCCCCCATCCCCTGGCTCAGCTGTGAAAGAAGGGGTTGCCAGAATGCCCTTTCAGTGGGGTGGGAAGCTGCTTTGCTGCAAAATCTCTTTGGCACAAGTCCTTGCTGTTGTCAGCTGTGAAAAGTTTGGGATGGGGCATGGCATGTTCCCCCGCAGCCACGTGTGCAGAGTACCTGCTTGTGCATTCCTAGATCATATAGTAGTACCTACATTTTTTTCCCTGCAAGGAATGAAGGTGAACTGCCATGAGGCTTCATTTTGAGACAGAGAGGTCTTCTGCAGGGTGCAGGGAAGAATACCTTCCTAGGATCTTTCCCTGCTCAAGTTTCTTCCCCTTTTCTCTGCCAGGCACCACCTGCTCCTAAAGTGCTGGGCGTTGCTGAGCCACTTCCAATTAACCCTCCTGCTGCCAATACTCCACAGTCCCAGCCACTGGCCCCTCAAGCTAGTCAACCACAGCCGCAGCCTCCCCCACCACAGCCTCCAGCCCCACCACCTCAGGCCATCAGTCAAACACCTTTGCCTGCGCCCAGCAGCCTGCCCCAGGAAGGGACAAGTGAAGATGGCCGGAGAGATCTGACTCCCAACTCTTTGGGGAACAATAGCAGCAACAACCAGCCTGGAAGTAACCATCCAAATACGCCCACTGCATCTGCCAGCACCATGCAGCCTGGGCAAGTGGACTCCTCCACCACACCCAGCTCCAGCCTCCTTGGAGAGGGCCCAGGGATGCCGGGGAATGGGCAGGCAGGCCTGGGCCCCAGGAACACCATGAACTCAGAAGGGCTCTCAAAGGAGCAGCTGGAGCACCGAGAGCGCTCTCTGCAGACCCTGAGAGACATTGAGCGTCTGCTGCTGCGCAGCGGGGAGGCCGAGCCCTTCCTCAAGTCCAGCCAAAATGCGAGTGAGGGGGGGACTGCCCCTCAGCCACAGGCTGCCCCTGCCCAGCCTCCCGCACCCCCTGCCAGCATGAAGAAGTATGAAGAGCCTCTGCAGTCCATGATCTCCCAGACCCAGAGCCTTGGTGGGCCCGGCCTGGAACATGAGGTGCCCCACCACCCTGGCGCTGACATGGGACAGCAGATGAACATGATGATGCAGCGGCTGAACCAGGACAGCCTGACACCAGAGCAAGTGGCCTGGAGGAAGTTGCAGGAAGAGTACTACGAGGAAAAGCGACGGAAAGAGGAGCAGATCAGCATCCATGGCCGGCCCATGCAGGAGATCATGATCCCTCAGTCAATGGGGAGCATGATGATGCGTGGGCCTCCACCACCCTACCACAGCAAGCCTGGAGAGCAGTGGCCACCAGGGATGGGCAGCCAGCTAAGGGGACCCATAGATGTGCAGGACCCTCTGCAGCTGCGGGGAGGGCCACCGTTCCCTGGCCCACGGTTCCCTGGGAATCAAATGCAGAGAGTCTCTGGCTTTGGAGGGATGCAGAACATGCCCTTGGATGCTCTTGGGCCCATGAATGCCATGCAGAGGCCAGTCAGGCCCGGCATGGGATGGAGCGATGATATGTCTCCTATGGGAGGCCCTGGGAACTTTCCACAAGGCACCTTGCCCTACCCACCGGGGCAAGGAGACCCAGAAAGGTTTATGAATCCCCGTGCCAGAGAGGAGATCCTGCGGCATCAGCTCATGGAGAAACGCCCAGTGGCAATGCAGAGGCCCATGGGGATATCCAGCAACTCCATGAGCCAGGGCATGGAAATGGAGAGGATGATGCAGGCTCACAGGCAGATGGATCCATCCATGTTTGCTGGGCAGATAACGGGTGAGACCCTGAGCAGTGCCCCAATGGGAATGGATTTTGCTGGCACTCGGGGGATGCTGAGCCCCCCTATGAGTCAGTCAGGCCTTCGGGACATGGACACACCCATGGGCCCTGGCAACCTCAACATGAACATGAATGTCAATATGAACATGAACATGAACCTCAATGTCCAGATGACCCCACAGCAGCAGATGATGATGTCCCAGAAGATGAGGGGCCCTGAAATGATGACCCACCAGGGCATGAACCCTGAGGAGCTGGCCAGGGTTAGGGCTCAGAATGGCAATGGCAGTGCAATACTAACGGGACCCCAGAAAATGATGATTCCCTCACAGTTCCCCAATCAAGGACAGCAAGGCTTCTCAGCAGGGCAAGGGTCTTATCCCAACCTGCCCCAGGAGATGGGCAGTGGCTCAGACATGTTCAGCCCTGAGCAGGGCACCATGCCTGTTGGGAGCATCAGTGGCACCACCAGACTCAGCCACATTCCTCTGCCTCCAGCCTCCAATCCCACTCCCACGCCAGGGGGAAACCTGGCCAACATGCACCCAGCACCTTCCCGGGGGCTGGGCCGTCGGCCCTCTGACCTCACCATCAACATCAACCAGATGAATTCCCCCAGTATGGGTCACCTCAAGTCTCCCACCCTTAGCCAGGTGCATTCGCCACTGGTCACCTCCCCATCTGCCAGTCTCAAGTCCCCACAGACACCCTCGCAGATGATCAGCATGCCACCTTCAAACCAGTCTGGACCCCTCAAGTCCCCCCAAGTGATGAGTTCCTCTCTCAACGTCCGGTCTCCAACTGGCTCACCAAGCCGCCTGAAGTCCCCTTCTATGGCTGTTTCTTCCCCTGGTTGGGTGCCGTCTCCCAAAGCCACCCTGCCCAGCCCAGGAGTCAACCAGAGCAAGCAGACTCTCAATATGAACTCATCTGCTTCCATCGGAGCACTGGAGCAGGGTATGCTGGGTGTCCTGTGTACGACTGCATGTCTGTGCTTAGTTTTGATGAGTGTGTGGACAGGGTTTCTCTCCAGCCCCCAAGCTCTCTCTGGAGCAGGAAGACACGTGTTCCTGTGCCTGGCCCTACATCTCACAGAGCAAGTATGTTTTCCCGGGAGTCCAAACAGGACCTTTTCAGGTAGATCTGTGACACATGCAGCAAATGCTGTGTCTGTGGTGGGCAGTCAGGGGCAGGTTTAAGTAGAAGTCTGTCACTGCTCTGGAGCAGGGTCTCCGCATGAGCCTTCTCAGAGTCCAGAGAGTGCTGCACAGTGCCAGCTCTGTGCTTCGAGCCTCCTCTGGTCACTGCTGTCAGAAGGAGAGAACAGGGTTGCTGTCTGGTGGGAGCAAGCCATTGCATGTGAACAATACTAAGTTGATCTCTCTCTTGCTTGCAGGTTCTCTCCCTTCTGGGCCTCGGAGCAGCTCTTCCGCACCAGCCAGCAACACCTCTAGCACCATGAATCCAAACATGCCTTTTACTTCCTCTCCAGATCCATCCCCTTCCCAGAACCCCCTCTCACTGATGATGTCCCAGATGTCCAAGTATGCCATGCCCAGCTCCACACCACTTTACCACAATGCCATCAAAACCATCGCCACCTCTGATGACGAGCTGCTGCCAGACAGGCCTATGCTCCCACCTGGAAGTATGTCAGGTATCCACTTCTGGAGGTGGGCTTGCGAGGGGTCAGACTGTCTTGTGGCTGCCAGTGGACCTGAGGCAGTGGGTGGAGAAAGTATTAGGAACTGTGATCTCCCCATGACTGCCATGTCACATAGCTTAAATTTCCCCTTATTTGTAACAGTCGGTGCACTTCCCTGCCCTCTGCCCAGGCTGTCCATCAGCTTTTGGCTTGGGTGGAAGGACATGAGCTGGTCTGGCTTGAGGAGTCCTTCTTCCACAAGACCTGGAAGTTTTTTACCTTTACCCATGGAGATGTATTGGGCCTGAGTTTTCATGGCTCCTGGAGTTTTCTCAGGTCCAGGACTTGCAGGGCAGAGGTCTGCTGCTTAGAGCCCTTGTGTTTCTGTGCAGAGGGACAGGGATGCTCTGAATGGGGCTTGGGAGTCTTGAGTGGGTGTTTTGAGTGGACCCCAAGTGCCTGCACAGGCAAGGCTGTGTTGTAGCACAGTTGTGATTTCAGGAGGCCAGATACGCTCCACTAACTGGTGGCACTGGTGAGGACATCTAGGCAAATGAGTGTTTTTGGTCACGTGGTGACCAGCCCAAAGGGGAATTCCTACATGCTCTACCACTTGATTTAGGGGTGTAAAGCTGTCTGATAAATATTTTTGTCAGTTTTGAAAATGAAAAATCAACTTTTTGACTCTTTCACCACTGAGCAGTCACTTAGGTTGACCGCAGGCATGCAAATGCATTGGCTGCCTCTGCAGGTACTGATGGCTTGCTCTGCTTTTCTGGTGGGCACAGACTTTCCCGCCCAGACAGCACCTGTGCCGGGCTGCTGACTCTTCTGCTTTTATCCTCCTCAGCACCCGAGGTTGTGTGGTCACTGGAGCTTGCTGGCTGGCAAACCCTGTGGCAGGCAGGGGTGAAGGGTCACTCCTTGCTGCCTTTCAGGTAGCTGAGAGCCCTGATGAGACCATGGTGTAAGGCATACACAGAGCCAGTCAGGACTCTAAAATCAGGGGAATGTAAGAAATGACAAATCTAGCATGGGACTGGAGGAAGCTGGAAGAGCCCTCTGGTGCTTGTGGGCTTGTGGAGCTGGAGTTGGAGACTCTTTTCCTGATGTTGGTGCTTTGTAAGCCCATCTTGGAGCTGCTTTCTGAGCATCATGCTCCATGCTCAGGGCATTCTGAGCAGGACTGCTTGGCAGGCTCTCAGGATGTGGATTTTACAGCCCTGAAAGGTCTGTAGGAAGGGTTAACTCTTCTCTCTTTTTCCTGTCCTTAGGTGTGACGGGGAATCAGCCAAATCAACTGCACTTGAACTCTGTGGGGCCTGGATCCTCTCAGAGCCCCATGGGAATGAACCTGCCTGGTCAGCAGCCCCTTTCCCACGAACCGACCCCCACCTCCATGATGTCCTCCCCAAACCCTCTGGGCTCCAACATTCCTATGCATCCGAGTGGGCCAGGGGCGGGCGTGCCCCCCCAGAACCCCATGATGCTGCCCCCGGGTCCCCAGGACTCATTGAACCAGCAGTGTGGCCCTGTGCCCAACAGTTCACAGATGATTCCTTCCAACCAGCTCGTGTTCCCCCGCATGCAGCAGCCCCACAATGCCATGCCATCTCCTGCCGGAGGCATGCCCATGGCCCCCAGTGCAGGAGGTGGCCCTGGGATGCAGCAGCATTACCCGCCAGGGATGCCCTTGCCACCTGAGGACCTTCCCTCCCAGCAGCCTGGTCAGATGCCCCCTCAGCAGCACATGATGGGCAAGAACATCCCTCCTCGGATTGGTGACCCCTACCCGCCCGTGCTTCCTGGGGTGGCGTCGGTGCTGAACGACCCCGAGCTCAGTGAGGTCATCCGCCCCACGCCCACGGGGATCCCGGAGTTTGACCTGTCCAGGATCATCCCATCAGAGAAGCCAAGCAGCACCTTGCAGTATTTCCCCAAGAGCGACAGCCAGGCACCCAAATCTCAGCCTTCCAACCTCCACCTCATGAACCTGCAGAACATGATGGCTGAGCAGCCCCCCGTGCGTCCAGGTATGAATGCTCCCAGCCTCCCCGGGCAGCAGGGCGTGCAGAGGGGACTCAGCATGCCCATGTGCCATCCTGGACAAGTGCCCATGCTGGGCAGGACAGGCATACCGCCCCAGCAAGGCATGATGGGCAATAGCATGCACCAGGGCATGATGTCTCCGCAGCAGAGCCTGATGGCCCAGCAGAATTTCATGCTGATGCAGGCCAAGCAGAGAAGCATGTCTGTGTCGGGGGAGATGTATGCCCAGACAGGACATATGATGTCACCTCAGGGCTCTCTCATGGGGCCCCCGCCTCAGCAGAACCTCATGGTCACGCACCAGATGAGGCAGAGGAGTGTCTCCCTGGACAGCCAGATGAGTTATATCCCCGGGCCTGGGAACATGGCAAACTTGCCTTTTTAACCCTGACTGGTGCTCAGGGCTGGGGCGGGGATGGGGCTGCCCCTACAAACATTTTTAAACCTTTCTCTGGGGGGGGGTTGGGGGCCAGTGCCAGTGGAGGACACCACGTGGGATGCTTTTCATATCGGATTTGCCTCTACACAGCAAACCAGATGTGCAGTAAACTTGATGTGAATTGGGTTTCTTTTTCCTTTCTTTTTTGGGGAAGGGGAGGGTGAAGAGGCTGGGAGTGGGGCTGTTACTTTGAACCCTGCGTGGTGACCAGGGACATCCAGACCTTGTGTCAGTTTGTAAAGTTTTCACTTATGATTTTCCTCCGTCAAGTGTTTTTCTTGCCCTTTTTTCCTTTCTCTTTTTTTTGTCCTTCCTTTTTAAGCAACCAAAATGTGCAAGAGGGTTTTTGGAACTAGCTGTAAATAGGTCGCTGGGAAAGGCAAAATTTGTGCTGGTTTTTAATTGTCCTGTATTTTTGTGTTTTAATAGAAGCCTCAAAACATGTTTAAAAAAAACAGAAAGAAAAAAACATGCTAAAGGCAACAGTGTACAAGGATTGAAATCTCTCCGTGGGGGAGGCAGGAGGATCCCCAGGGTGCACAGGGTGTTGAGAGATCCCATTGTAGAGTGACTTTGTCAGACCTGTGTTGTTCATGAATCTGAATGGTTTTTGCATGTGCGTGGAGAGGGGGTGGTGCAGTGTCATGCAGATCTCAGGTCCCGTGGATACATGGATCCTATGCCGAGTACACAAACGTAACCACTGACCTAGGGCCATTGGGCGGGGGCGGGGCGAGGCTGCCGAGCTGTAGCCCCAGTGAAATGCTGCTGGAGCGGTGCTCATCTGGCAGGGCAGAGGCCGCAGTTTTACAGGATGCAGCTGTTGCTGCTCTCTGGAGAAGCTGCTGCGTCTGGGATGGGAAGGATGCTGGCCCTTCAGCTGGAGAAGCATCAAGAATCTGGGCTTCGCAGATGATAACGTGCTGGACCTGAAGGTCTTGACCAGCTCTGTCACCTCTACTCCCTTCTCTTCCCTTCATGCTGTGTCCCCTGTAGGCAAGGTGCTGAGGTGGGTAGGGACAGATGGGCTTTGAGTTGAGTGAGGTGATGCATTCCAGTGCTTCCAGGAGAGGCTAGCTGGGAACCCTGATCTTCTGCAGCCTTCCTACACCAGTCTATTACCCATCCATTACCCTTCACCACTGCATCCTGCTCCCCCGCCATTGAATGCTTTCCCAGATTTTCCTTGTGCTTGTCAGTCCTTCATCTGTAGAGTTTTGCAGGCAGTCTTCACTCCATGATAACCTGAGCTACTGGCAGCAGCCCTGCCCTGTGGCATAGGAGAGGTCCAGCTCTTGAAGAGGACCTGTCCTTGAGTGCAATACTCTACCTCAGCGTTCAGTGTCAGCAGCATGGCCATCCTGTGCTTCAGACAGAAGAGGCCAAAGTTGAGTTGCAATCTCTCATTCCTAGGCTGGCAAAAGCATGCCATTTGGACAGCTCTGGCTTTTCTGGATGCACTCCACCCTCTCCATCCTGTACTCCATAAGGTCTTCCTGCATGCAGCCCTGATGGTCTTTCCCATGTTTTTTCACAGAGGGGAATGTGTCATGATGCACGCACGTTTCTGCACACATCACAGTATCTCTGGACCTCTGTAGGGATTTGCAATTCCAGCATCCAGTGGTGAACCTGGGGCACACAATTGCTGGAGGAACATTTCTTGGAGGATTACCTCTGCAGAGCCAGGCTTAACACACTACCTCTGTTATAACAGAGCTCACCTTTCCCAACTTGCTGTTGCCGGGAGGAGAGGGCTTTGGAAAGGGAGATTGCCAAGTAGTGAGTGAACAGCAACACTTTTTATCAGGTTGCAAGCTGTTTGGAAAGGCTGGTGGGTGCTGAAATGTCAGCCCAGCACTTGTCTTGATCCAGTCTGTGAGAAGATGGAATCATAAAGTCCAGTTAGGAATACATTGAAGCTTTGGGGCATTTTGTAGTGCTGGGTGAGAAGCATGGGTTTGGATCTGAGGAAGGATCTTGCTCTAGTCTCCTGCTTTGTAAAGGTTTGTTGTATACAATGTGAGCACGTAACATTTTTTGAAGTGGTTAAACAGGAACAATCACGAGACGTTCTCCTTCCTGCCGAGGCAGTTGGAGCAGAAGAATAATCTTCAGCTCAGGCTTTGGACCTGACATGTTAGCTGGTTGGATTCTCAATCCTTTCAGTGTGTGTTTCATGTGGGAGGATGTGGCTCAAACAGATGTAGCTCTTTCTAAGCTTGACTTGCCTGAAAGGGTGTAGCTTCTCCTGGCTGCTCTTCAGGGTGTTGGCTGCTGGTAGCTTCTCATAAACATCCAAATACCAATTACAGTCCCAAACTTTGCTTATCATCCACCAGCAAGTGTTGGCTAATTTGAAGCCATAACATTTTCTATATGGAAGTTTTTTTGTTTGCCTGTAGATAGCTGTTGTTTTAGCCTGGTTGAGATCTCCATGTGTTTGTACTTTCCCTGTTGTCCCTTTTGCCCAGCCCGACACAGAAGTTGCCTGGGGCTTGCAGTCCTCACTGTGTCAGCAGCGCATTGTCCCTGTATCAGCAGGAGCCTGCAGGCTTGTGGCACATGCTGTGCAGTGCTCAGAAGACTAGTGCTGAGCGCTCACAGGGGCATGGCAGTGCGATGCTATTTCTGCCTGGCAACAGGAGGAAGACCTGTCCTTCAGTGACAAATAAGAAGCTAAGCCTTTTGACTCAGCAGCCCTGGATACAGAAGGGAAATCCTGATGCTAGGTCAGAGCTGAGGACTCTGGAGCAGCAGTTGGTGCTCTTCTGCAAAATCTCACTGCCCTGGAGCGAGCCCTACCCCTACCACTGTGATGGCTGAACAATGGAGAGAAGAAATGCTGCCTAACACCCCTGTGCCCTGGGTGCTGCTCCCAACCATGTCTGTGCCACTCCGGTGGCAGGAGTTCCTTTGGAGGCTCAGTGACAGCCAGTCCTTGTTAGACCCGGGCGAGGTTTGCCATCAGCTGGTTGCCCGCTGCCGTGACCTGTGTCTAGTCTTGTGTCTTGTAGTTTATTGCTCGGCTCCTCACCTTGAGTTCTGTGTACTGACTCCACCTAATCACAGTAGAAGGTTTGCCCATCTTTTAGCCATGACTTTGCCATGTTTTTCCAGCTCCAAAAAAGCGAATGCTGGGAAACTGCATCTTTCAGTATGTTGGATAATCACACACCTGGAATTAGCTTTCACGTTGAGGTAAAATTGACTGACCTTTTCTCTGTCATCCCATGGAGAAACTTCCCCAGTCATTTTGTACCATTATATAAATATATATATATAAATATAAATATATAAATACAATATATGAAGACATCTTATTGGTTTTTATTTGAAACAATTTTTAGGCTTGTTTTTGGGTATCTGTGCTGCCTGTAATGTATTGACCTGTTTTATAGGTGCCTTTTTATTAAAAAGACAAATTTCAAGACCTGACCCTGTGCCTGTATTTTTCCACATGATTTTCCACAGGACTGCAGCAGAGACAGAGAGTGCGAGATGTGCTGGAAGGATTGCGTGGGCATCGGGGGAGCCCCTTCTCTGCAGCACTCCCAGGCACACGTTCACTCATGCGTTCACTTACTTGCACTCACCCATGCATGCTCCACTGCCTGCCACGGCCCTGTGATCACTGTGTGTGCATAGCAGGATGCTCTGCTGGAACCCTAGCTCTGTCTCCTGGGAGACTTGGTTGCCCTGCAAGAAATGCAGAGCAGTGTGCTGTTGTGAGGGTCTTCGTGTTCCCATCTTTGGGGTTGCCTTCATCAGAGACCAGGGCTTCCTCTGCTTTGTCTGCTGGAGCCTTGTTTGCAGAGCACAGCCCGGGACTGGAGGTGCAGAGGGTGTGCTGTGGATGGTGGTGACATTGCCTTCCCACGCATCATCTCCCTGCTTTCTGCAGGAGCCACCTTGGAGCTCCCCTTGGCTCAGTCCCCCTTCCCGGTGGCCTGGGTGGGCAGAGTGCATCTGCCTCACTTGGCAGCTGTGGCATAGGGGCTGAGCAGAACTCCACTGGGGAGTATGAAGGTCTGCCCGAGGGCTGCAGGGTGGCTTTGGCAGTGTGAGTACTTAGCAGGGAAGCCCACTCTGGGGCAAGGTGTTGTGACAGCCATGCAAACCTTGAGGAGATAGCAAGGATTTTGCTGAGTGGAAAGCAGAGCTTCCTCTGCAGTGAAGGAAAGTTCCTCTTGCTTTCTTCTTGTTGCCATTCAGCAGGCTGGCTGCAGGCAGCTGTGGGAGGAACAATCGCAACTCTTTGGGGAAGGTCTGCCAGCTCTGAGCCAAGCCATTCCCAGGCTGTCTGGGCCAAATGTAGGTGTAAGGGCAGTTTTCCAGTCAGGTTAGCAGCTGCTGTAAAACTGGGGCAGGAGGTGCTGCAGTTAGTGGAAGAGGCTCTGTAAAGCAGAGAGGTAATACAGGTCTGGACTGACTCTGAACACAGCAGAGCTTTCTGCGGCACTGGTGAGGGGGAATCTGAGCAAGGTGCTCCTCTAAGCCCTCTGAGCAGAGCTTGTCAGAAAGGTGCCATCTGCCCACTTAGTGCTCTCTGATGCGTCTCCCTTGGATAAAGTGACACAGTTACAGACAAATGCTTACAAGCACTATACATGAGAAGATGATGTTTTATTCACCTGTTTATTACAGCTTACCTCAAAACTTCCTAAAGGTTTGTACATACCAGTGCTAAAAGCTATAATAGCAATAGATGTGTAGTCTGTTCACTCTCATTTGAGTGCAGATTTTCTTTTTACTTTGTGACCACTGTAAGGATTTTATACTTTGACTATTATTTTTTTCAATAACATTTTCATGTAGACAACACAGTTGTCACCATAACCTGCTGGGGAGGTGTTTACAATGCATCTGCAATGGGTTTTCTCATTCCACAACCGTAGAGAACACAAGTGCAGGCTTAAGAGACTTGCCCTTCTCTGCTGCATGTATATGCCTGAACAACGACCATCGCCATTACTTGAAAGTTTCATCTTTGAAGATATGGTGCTGCAGGAAATGGTGGACTGCCTTATACTAGGTGAGTTTTCTCCTGAAGTCACAATGTGAGATCAAGCTATTGAGATCTCTGCCTGAGTCAGGCTGAGGTAATGTGGCCCCTTCCATAATGGCTAGTCTTTTTAGCAGGGCCCTTGAGTACTGTGAAGTTCACCTGGAACTGAGCTGTCTGCTAGTGGGATGAACTTCAGAAGTGAGGTTAGCACAAAATTCCTGCTGCCACAGGAGAACTAACATTGTTTTGACACTGCTTAAAATGCAAGGTGAAGGGTAGAGGAGATTTTAAAGTGTGCTTGTGAGGAGGGTTGTGCTCATGTGACATTGGTATGTATGGCTCTCCTACGGTTCAGGCCACAGCACTCTTTAGGAACAGAAATGTCATGGAGCAATGTTGTGGGCTCGCTGCCATGTTAAACTGTGACAAGACCTCCTAGGCAGCAGCAAGCTGTCTTGAGTCTGCTGGGGCTTCCCCACACACCAGCTTGTGGTGCAAGAATTAATGATGGAGAAAGCTGCTGCTCTTACTTTGAACCAAATTATCATCAAGCTGCCCTGATCTGAGCAGTTTCTGCATACTTGCAGTTCCGGGCAAGATCACCACTCAGGTTTGTCCTCTGTACACCTGAATGCACTTAATCACTGAAAGCCCTGTAGGTGCAGGTGGAGGAAAACTAATAGAAAGCACAGTGCAAAGCAAAATGCCACATTTCCTCTAGCCTTGCTCAAAACAAAGGAGACTTTCCCTTACTCTGTGGCAGTGGGTCTCCTTGCTCTCAGAACCCATAAATAGCCATACAACCAGCTGCCAAAAAAAAAAAAAAAAAGTTATACCATCAGCTTTACAAAGCTGTGTGGTTTCTCTCCCCTGTGTGCAGTCACAAGACAGAAGCCATCTCCTCAGATGGTTTTCCTCCTTAAAGGAAAACTTTTGCACAGTCAGGCATTCAGTTCAGCAGCCACTCACAGGAGATCATAACAGCAGTAAAACAGATCAAATGAGTGGGGAAGAATGCAAGTGGTGTCAGGAAAGGAGTCTGTGACAGTCAAATCTTTCAGTCCGTGGGAGGACCTCCTGGCATGAGCTGTGTTGTGAAGATGAATGTGTTGTGGCAGGCCGGGGGGATGTTACACAGCAGGAGAACAATGTTGCAGTCAAAGAGTGTCCAGCACTGTATGCCCATGCTATTGGATTGAGCTTTGCAGCCCCCATCAGTCCTACCTGCATCTCTCCAGTTGTGATGGCCACTGAGTCCCACAGGTTCCCTTGAGCATGTGTGTACCAACCTTAGCTAGTGAAATGGAGACCTGCTTACTGACGTGACTCATTTACTTGGCTGCACGTTTTCCCTTAACCCTGGCACCCCAGTCCTGTGCCTGGCTTTGTGCACAAGATGTCTGCAGTCCGTTTTTCGAGGGAAAAGTGGGAATGTCAGGTTCAACCCACTTGAGTGACCATCTTCATCCAGCTCCACAACAGTGACCATCAGACATCCAGCATTCATCAACAGCTGCCAGATAGATCTCTACAAGTTTGAGAACCAGGAAGTGCCAAGCAAGGTGTCTGATGGGATTTGGGTGTTTGGTGGCTATTGGATCTGTTTCCTGAGGAGTGAAGAAGGTTGTGGGGATGCTTGTGAAACTTGTAACTGAGACCACAGCAAGTGTGCCTCTAGGAAGAAAGACCCAGGCCAGTCCTGCCCTGCAGGCAGCCTTTCTCAGCTAGAAAGTGGAGATGGACGTGGTGTTGTCAGACTCTATCCCACTACCCTTCCTTGTCACCTCCAGGATCTCCTGCAGGGTCTCCTGGCTTATGCAGCCAAGCTCCTGCAGGATCCGGAAGAAGTCGTTACGGAACTTGACCCCAATAAAAGCATAGAGGATGGGGTTGAGGCAGCAGTGTGTGAAGCCGATGGCCTCTGTCACCATGATGGCTGTGTCCAGCTGGTCTTCCAGGAGGCAGTTCTTGGTGAAGGCTTCTAGCTTGGTAAGTGTGTTCAGGAAGATGACGATGTGGTATGGGCTCCAGCACAGGAGGAAGATGCCTGTGACCAGGATGGCCACACGGACAGCTTTTTGCCTCTGCAGGCGCTGGGACTGACACAGTGCCCGGATGATGGCCGTGTAGCAGTAACACATGACCAGCAGAGGCACAAAGAAGCCCACGGTGTGGTAGAGGAAGCGGGTTGCCAGCCACGCATTGTTTCCATCAATCCCAACCTCTGGAAAATAGCAGATGCTGCGGTTGCTGTCATCTGTCCAGACTTCCATGAAGATGAGATCGGGTAAAGTCAGAAGCAATGAGCAGAGCCAGACAGCTGTGCAGGTGAGGTGGATGGAGCGAGCTCTGCGTTTGCGGTAGGTGTGGATTGCATAGACGATGGCCAGGTAACGGTCCACCGCGATGCACCCCAGCAGCATGCTACTGCAGTAGAAATTGATCTTGTGGACAGCACTGAGTATCTTACAGAGGAACTTCCCAAATACCCACCCAGCCAAGCTCTCCACCACACTGAATGGGAAGGTGAGCAACAGTGCCAGATTGGCCAGGGTGAGGTGGAAAAGGAAGTTTTCTGTGGTGGTGCGAGACCGCTTGAACCTCTCTAAAATGACCAGGACCAGAGCATTGCCCAGAGTCCCCAACACAAACATCAGCAGATAGATGAGGGGCATGAAGACCTTTCTGAAGGGGTCTCCCTGGTTGCCAACCACAGATGAGGCTGGGTTGAAGCAAAAGTAGCCCTCCAAAGAAGGGGTGGTGTTCTCAGCTTCGTAGTAACCGCTCAGCTCCACCTGGCTCTGGGGAACAGAGAGAGTCTTGTTAATGGAGGGGAGTTTCTGAACAGAAGAACCCAGTCCCCCAGCTGCACCTAGACCTAGGCTTGTGGCAAACTGAATATTAGTGACAACTGGGAAGAGCTCAGCAGCAGTCACCCTGAGGTCCCCCACCCACACCCTCTCTGGAGACCTGTGCTGAGACTTCAGTGTTGACCACAGCGGAAGTCTCTGCTAATGCTTTCATACCTTTCACTGCCAGCTGCAGCCGTTTGCACCTGCTGCTCCTTCCCTCATCAGCCAAAGTTCCTGTCTAAAAATACCAGCCTTGCTTTACACAGTTTTAGACCTGATTTTGGGGGTTTTTGCTCACCCAAGGGGCTACTAAGCAAAATTACTGTGACCAGCCTGGAGTTTTGCATTGTACCTAGCTAAGGAAGAGTGATTTATGTTTCTTCTCTCTCAGGCAGCTTTCCCTGGGTAATGCACTGGGTGTCTCTGCACATGACTGTGGGGGGTAAAGAGGTCACTTGGCAGCAGCAGGGCTTATTTAAACTCCTCTGCTACTGAAACCACCTGCATGGTTCCAAGAGGAGCCTGGGCATGCTGATGGGGCAAAAGTTTATGGGGCATTACCAAACTCATAGAGCAGACAGCAGGCACAGGCAGTCCCCAAGCAGTGGATGGTAGGAGGGTCCACTCCCTAGGACCACTCCAGTTTCCCAAGGGAATGAGTCCTTGGTAAAAGTGTGGAATAACCCTGCCCAGCTCTTGCTAATGTAACTGTGGGGCTGCAAGCCTTTGGTGAGAAGCATTTCGTATTACCAAAGAACTTTTGTTTTTCTGGTTTAGGGTATGATTTTGGGCCTTAAGGAATTTCCTACCCAGCTTGAAAGTATTTCCTGCTTGCTCTGTACCCAGACCTTTCATGAGGAGTTAACAACACACATGGAAATCTGTGATGTGTTGGCCAAGGCCAGATCCTTGAACCTCTCTGATAAAAAGCAAAACAACCTAAAAACCTTTGCAGTTTTGTGTAGTGACGAAACCAGGCTGCTCAGGTTGTGCAGGTGACTGTGCTGAAAACCCCAAACAGATTATATGTTGGAATGGGAAATTTCACTGGGAAGAGGCTGGACGATTCCAGCTTTGAAGGGAAAAATGAAATAATGGAAAATAGCTGGGTTTGCTGGCTGGAGTGTCAGTCCTTCCTTGGAGCCATGCTAGCATCATCGATGGCAGCGGATGGGCAGCTTGGGTGGTGTTCAGCGGCTTTGGTTGCTGACCAGTTTCCAGCATCACCTTGTATTTGGAGCCGGAAGTGCAGAGGCTGAGTGCCACTATCAGACACCATCTGATTGCTGATGGGGAGCAGGTAGGGAGGGCTCTTACTGTAAACCACTCGCTGTGGGTAGGGGAAGCGTGTTGGAGCTGTGTTTGAATTGTCCTTGCCTGCATTTCTGAGCAGAGCAGCACATGTGGGTAGGAGCGGACAGAGATGAGTTGGAGACAAATAAAAGAGAATGAAAAATCAGAGTCTGGGCTGAGACAGGAAGGGCAGGGACCAGAGCTGCAGGAGATCCACTGAATATGACAAGCTGAGGCTTCTGGGAACTCTGCTGCAATTCTAGGACTGGAAGTGGGTGGCTGCCTGATCTGGGATGGGATAAGTCAACAGTGAGTATGCAGAGGGACCTTTGTACAGGTCTCCTGCATGACAATTGCAGCAGATTTGGGGGTTGGAGAAAAAGTGTTGTCTCTGTAATAGAGAAGTCAAGTGCATGCCTGGGAAAGCTGTTCCTGCGTGCTTTTTGTCCAGGGATCCCTTTACCCTATAACCTGCATCACAGAGTTATTCTGGTCTCCATTTGTCAGCTGTTTTTCTCAGTTCCCCACAACTGTCAGCGATCAAAATATTTGGCTGTAGAAGTGAAGCAGCTTGTCCACTGTTACAGATTTTCCACGTGAATCATTCCCTTCTAGTCATGCCAGGGCTGGGAACAGCAAATTTCATTTTCAAAACCTTAGAACTGTAATTGCCCACATCAGTACAGTCTACTGACAGAGTTTCTGCTCATGACTTCTCCAGGGGCTGAACCAGGGAAATCCAGGAATAAGACCAAGGCCTGTGGAAATACCATGTTACTGCAGTGTAGGTGCCTTAACGCTCTTGAGTCATGTTGGTCCCATTGCAATGAAAACTGGCCTGAGGAACCTCAGCGAACCTGGTGTAGATCTTACTGGTTCTTCTGCAACTTGTTTTTGGATGTCTAGTCCACAGCTGAGGAAGGTTAGCAGGCAAAGCATTTTTGCTATGGAGAAGCAGGGTTATCCTTTTGGGCATGGTACTTTTCTGCAAGGTTACAGAGTCAAATGGTCTCATATGGTATCAAAATTTAGGTGACGCCCTCACTGTATTCACTGTGTGATACAGAGATAAATGCCCTTTTGGTGTAAACATTTTCATCATTTTTCCTTCCATAATTGCTCAATTGATCAAACGATCCTCTCTGCACAAGGCAGGGTTTGTGTTGCCACCTTGACAAGACACTTTAGAGGCCTTTTTTTTTTCAAATCTTTATGGGTAGGTTGCTGCTACAAGCACTGAGTAGAAGTAAAGCAACATATGGCACCACCAAAGCAAATACAGTGATGCTTATGTGATATCTGTGGCCTCCCTGTTCCAGGGAGGGAGCCAAATCTGGGAAGCTGCCAAGAGACAGAGGTGAGAAACAACATATGTCAAACTCCCAACTGCAGAAGTCTGAGAAAAGGTCTAAAACTCTTCCTGCTGTGGCACCTGACTGTGGGTGTTTAGTCCTAAAATCAGCTGGGCTCTGCCACCAACCCTCCCCCCTCCCTTCACATGGGGTCTCCTTTATGATGTAAAAGAATTCACAGCAGAGATAAAATCACTAAGCTAAGGATTATGGAAAGTTTTGTATGCAAAGAAAAGGAGGTGAAAAAGGTTTGAGTTTGCTTTTAACCTCTCAGCAAATTTTAGTGCTGCCACTGAACTTCAACAGAGGTTAGGGAAAGAAGTGCCTTCTCCAAAAAAAATTTAAAGGAATGACCACCATTTGGAAAGGATTTTTATACTGGATGAATCAGAAAAGAAACAAATAGGGTAGGGCTTGCTCTTCCCTGGTGTGTAGGAAAAAAAGAGGAACAGAAAATTTGGTAACAATTGAATCCATCATTTCTCTTTTTGGAATAACTAATCCTGAGGTCTGCTGCAGGGAGCCACTGTAGTAAAAAAAAAAAAAAATTCTGAGATGCAATATTTGATAACCAGGGTAATGACAATGCTGCTGTGTCCTTCCCGTTGGTCAGCACAACATACTCTATAAGGTGCAGCTGCTCTTTTTCATTTGTAAAGGCTGGGAAGAGAACTATGAGGTAGAATACCTAGTGTCATCACTCGCTGTTAGTAGTACTTGCAATTTATCTTCCACTCTTTAATCCTCTCTTGTATATATACTGCATGTTCCCCTTTCAGCAGAGCGTATGTGGAGCCTGTACGTATGTGAAGCCATGTGTATGGAAGCTTGTATGTGGAGCAAGCAAGCAGGGTGGTCATACCAAGGGTTTTCACACACGGAGAGAGAAGACTGGGTTTGCTTGGGTATTCCAGTTGTCAAAGGAGACCAGATAAGGCGTACAGGGCTTTGCACACTGTGTACACAGTCATTTGTACCACTGAAGCCTGGTGCAAAAGGTGCCTGGCTCAGAAGAAGTGTTTTATGCCGACATTGTGCTAATGGCTGTGCAGAGAGCAGGGCAGCAGGAAGCAGAGGCAGAGAGAGGCTGGCAGCACAGGATGGGACTGCTGGAGCCCCGCTCCCGAGGTGAGTCACCTGGCCCCTTGCAGAGACTCTGGTCTGTGTCCTCACACAAGGACAGTACTCGGGCTCAGTGCTTGCCAGTACAGGTCCCGGTAGCTTTCCCCAAGAGAATACCCAGCATCCCGGGATCACAGCGGCTGTGGCCACACTATGCAACAGCTTGTGGTCAAGTCTGGACTTAAGGGATGCAAGGACTGATTATGCTGGCATAAGAAATGGCTCAAGCTCTGCCTCTGCCAACAGGAGGGTTAGAAGATGGATGGCCAGAAACCTGGCCTTTCAGCCCACCCCAGCTCTACCTGCCATCCCTGTTATCAAGCAAAGCCAGGCAAAACTCACCAAGTCATAGGTCTCTGATGAGTAGCTGACAGGCCCCATGGTTTGAGGGGCACGATCCGTCTCTCCTCCAGAAATTGCTACAAAAGCTCTTTTCTGGGGTGGAACCGGGAGGGACACGGAATGTAACAAGAGAGTATTTGCAAGGCAAATGAGCTCCAGTCATAGAGTGACCTGATTGATGTAAAGATTAACATCTAGCTTTATCATCTTTTTACTAGTGCTGTAAGTTGATTTTTAAAGTACAGTTTGAAGAGTCCATATTCCTTTGGTCTATATCGCAGAAGATCCAGAACATCTTTAGGTCTTCCCTGGAAACCTTCTTGCCCACAGCTGTCCTCGTTGCAGGTGGTCTGAAAGGCTTTGAAAAGTTCTGTGCTAAGGACCACCCTTACCAGAAACCTCCTGGATCCGGGTACTTCTCTGGAGCTGTGCAGGACTTTGAAGCATGGGTATGGTCTGTATGATCATCCCTGTCTGCCTTGGAGTCCTCCTGGCTGCTTTAACCCCAGTGACTTGTAGTTGTCTTCTGCTCCTTCTTCTGCTGCTCCACCCCTCATCTGGGCTTGGGGGAGTGTGAGGTGGCTTGTACAGGAAAGCAAAGCCTTGGCAGCCACTCTGCAAGACTAGAGCAGGGGCTAGCAGGGGCTGGGCAGGTTGACTTCACAAGGGTAACAAAGGAGAATCAAGATGGGAAATCAAGATTTTCTCTGCTCGGGGAAATGGGCATTTTGTTCAGTGATGTCACAGCAACAGACTCACAGCGAGAATGCCCCGGTCTGGGGCAGCAGAGTAGGATGGCATTGCAGCTGGCATTTTGGCAGAAAGCTTTTCCTGTGCGAGGAGCTGAGGTGGTTTGACAAGCACGGTTCTTGTCCTCCTCTTGTCTAGGTATAGCTGCATCAAGGCCTCTCTACCAGCAAGGACTCTGGTGGGACTGTGGTGAAGGAGGAGGTGCTTGTTATTCTTGTGAGCACTGCTGGATCACAACCACTCCTCCTGTTTCTTAGATCCCGACTTGTTGGGCACCAGCTGCCCCGAGGATGTCGCTGTCCTCCCCTGCCGTGAGGACCTCTGTGTGCACCTGCACGTGCTCATCAGCTTCTGGGCACTCGGTCTCCTGAGAAGATGGAGAGCAGCAAAACCGGAGGGAGGCCGTAGGGAGCTGGCACTGTGTCTCACTCACAGGGAGAACACAGACTGAGCAAGCCCTGTCCTGAGCCCTGTGCTGCAAGGGCTGAGGGGCAAGGCGAGGAGTGGGGTATCACGGGGTCCGGGAGACGGAGAGGTCAGGAAGGATGTTCTCAATCAGCTAGAACTGGAGGGCGGAGCTTCTGCCTTTTGCTGCTGAGGGTGGAAAAACAACCACCTAGAGACAGCTGTAGATGTGAGGAAATAGATAAAACCAGGAATGTCCTTGTCTTTTTGCATGTATTTTGGAAAAACATTTGAAGAAAAAATTGTCTGCAAAGCAGTAACTGCTAAGATTACATTCCCATTGTGTCTCGGTTTGTCAAAATCCACATCTAAGTAACTGCCTGTCTAAAAAGAAATGCCAATCCCCAGCCTGTCACGATCGGCGGTTACGACTCCTACAGGCTGTGGCTCAGTCCCTCATTCTTACGTTTGTGCTGGCTCTGTTTTAATGACTACATAGCGAAACGCCGTTACGTTTCCAGGTTAAAAGGGAAGGGCCAGCTCTGAGGGAGCACGACGAGCGGCCAGCCCGACGAGCGCGGTCCCCGCACGCTGGGTGGGACGTGACGCACGCCGAACGAACGTACGTACGTACGTACGTGGTGCGTGTGGGCCGGGGCGGTGCCGCCCGCCGGGAGGGGGAGGGCGCACAGGAGGAAGGAGGAAGCCGCCATCTTGGAGCGTCGAGTCGCCATAACAAGGCACCGGGGGAGCGAGAGGATTTTGTACNCTTACCGGGCGCACTGAGCACCTCGAGGGCTCCCTTTGTGCCGAGGCCAGCCGGCGGAAAGGGAAAGATCCGGAGCTGCTGCCCCGGCCGCCCGCCCGCGCCCGGAGAGCAGAGATATGCGACGGAGGCCCTTTTTTTTCAGTCCCTTGGTTTGCGAAATGGTGGCGTCTCTTCTGTCGGAACAGGGAGATTTTTTTTGGGTTCTGTGAGGCTGTGCGTTTTTTTTTAACCTGTGTCTAAAGGATAGTTACGAGCGTGAGGGCATAAGGGACTGAGAGGTTTCATTTCTTACGCTATTGGAGAACTTGTCGGCGTTAGTGGTCGGGTCTCATTGGCGTCTCTGGCTACCTTCGTAACTCCTCTGGTTTTTACGAAGTTAATGGCCAAGAGAAATATCTTTTCGAAAATGCCTTGAAAGTTAACTTAGCAGAAAATCCTAGTATCGCAAACTTCAAAATTGACACTGACACACCTTAAAACAGCTGGGAAGTCGGAATTCCTTTTCCACTCTTGAAATGCTCTTCAATGTGCCTTTTTATTCACTGGGAAAACATGCATTTTGTTGTGAATGCCGAGGTTAGGAAGCAGTAGTCTGCTGGTTTTCCCTTTGTGTTTTCCCAAGATGCAGATGCTCAAGGCGAGCCTACTTTTTGCTCCAAAAGATTTTGGACTCGGGACATTTTGTCTCCCTGGTACCATTGTAAGGGGTCTTTAGCTCTGGTCCATGCTTGCTTTATGTAAGGGGCAGACTTTGTATTGTCTTTCCACAGTTTTGCAACCTTTCTGTTACATACAGAGTCAATATTAAGTCATGTGTATGAAATGTTATCTTCCGAGCACCACATAAGTTATTGCTGACAGCAGGAAGGTAAGATCACAAGCAGGAAGCTGCATAACCAGCAGCGTTACTGCCTCGGTTCAAGCTCAGTCACTTCGACTCAAAGAGGCAGCTGCTCTCAATTCAGCCTAATGGTGTTGTTTCATCGCTCTTCTGAATAACCTTAAATCAATACCCGGTTGAAAACTGGGGATAAGCTGGTTGAGCTAGCATTTTGGGTTGGAGGAGTGTAAGCTGTTGGTTTGGGTTTACATAATCTGTATTTCCCATTCAAACCAAACAGGGCGATCAGTGTAATGTAAGGGTTTTGTCAGTTCTAACTGGAATGTCCACTCGATATTGTAGTTTTGCTTCTTGTCACAAACTTACGCATAATATTGTTCACATTTTAGGGCTAGTTGGCTGCATCACGGAAGTGGGGGAATTTGTGGGGGAATTGAAGAGCCGTCAAAGCAATTAATACACTTAATGGTTACTTTATGAGAGGGGATAGGGAGTGAAAGGTTGCTGAAAGTACAACTGTCTGGGAAGTTTTCTTTGGAGTCTGAAAATGTTAGGCCACACTTTCTAGAAAGGCAAAAATGTTTGATGCATGTCTTTATAATTATCACTGAGGAAACAAAAAAGTGAGTACTGTTGTTGCACACTGCCTGGGAAGAAATTTTTCTTCAAATACAAAAGTAAACTGATGTGATTTGCGTAGACAAAAATCCACATACTAATTGTTATTGTCTGCTTCTCTTTCAGATTGAAGCAAGTGAATTGTGATATAACTGAACTTCAGTAGAGGGCTTTTTTTAAAAAAAAGTTGTTCCACAGTGCATCAGAGCAAGTTACTGCTTTACTTTTGAGTGACTTACAGGTGCTTGCCTGCATTGCAATAAAGGACTCATATATTGAGCAAGACTTATTTATCTCTTCATTTTGGAGAGTCTAATAAACTGTTATTACAGTTTCTGTACTGACTTTCAAAGTTTTGAAGTCTAAAAAGACATCTTTAAAGATAAAAGCATGAGCACGGCCAGAACAGAGAACCCTGTTATAATGGGTCTATCCAGTCAGAATGGGCAGTTGAGAGGCCCTGTAAAACCCAGCGGGGGCCCAGGAGGTGGAGGCACACAAACTCAGCAACAGATGAACCAGCTGAAAAATGCCAACACAATCAATAATGGCACTCAACAGCAAGCACAGAGTATGACCACCGCTATTAAGTAAGTGTTTGTATCGGCTGCCATGCAAGGAATGTTTAAAAGTTGTGTATAGGAAAGCATTCTTGGATTCCCACCTGGAAAATGCTGTCTTCTGTTTTGTCACATGGGTGGTTAGAAGTGTCCTGTCATGTACGTTACCAAAAAACCCTGTATTTCCATGTGTGAGCTTCTCTCCAACGGTAATTGTTGTGAAAATCCAGTTTGATGCTGTGCTTTTCTGAGTGTGAGCCACTGTCAGAGGTAGCCCAGCTTTAGAATCCTTTGTTTTTTGCTTGCTGGAAGTGGTGCAAGGGGGAAGTATAGGAGTGAGAAGTAACTGAGCTGACGTTTAAGACTGAGGAGGAAATGCCACCTGGTCTCAGTCTAATTGTTTATGCCTTTCAGTTTGTTGCAGTTCTTTGCCATGGTGAGAAATGCTTTAAAGTCAGTTATCTTTTGTCGTTGATCTGAAATAGTAGTATCTGATCTTCTCATTGTAATGCTCTGGCTTTAATTTATCAAAGCCTGAGCTGAGAGGATACAGTCCCACTGCGGTATCCTGCTTCCATCCAGCAAGTTTTGGAAGTTTGCTAGTTGAAATTTCTAAAAGGTGTAAAATACTTGGACAGTNTTTTTTCTTTTTTTCTTTTTCCTCATGGATCCTCCTCCCTTTGAACAGCACTGGCTTTTATTTTGTTAATTATTTGTGAAGGAAGTGCCAGCTCTCCTCAGAGAAATTGTGATGGAAAACTCAGGTTCCTAAAATCTGCCTAACATGCTCCCTCCCCTCCTTTTTTTTAATGTATTACATTAAAATAACCATATATTACGTGGTTACTCTAATGAATGTTGTGAATTAAACTCATCAAAATTAATGCATAACTTCTTGGGGCTGGTGATGAGAAAGACTTGCTCTCCACTCTACAGTGGCTTTCAAGAGAGGATGGGTATCTAAATCTCACTGAGAGAAAACAAAGTTCGGTCAACAAGTGGAGTGATTGCTTACTAAGTTTTTTTTCACCAGAAGTGTTTTTTACCTTTTCATGTTACTTGAGGATTAAGAATGGATCTTCCCTGGGCAATAGAATTTTTCTTTTAAGTCATGAAATATTCTTGTGTGGGTTTATTATAGCCAGTTTCTGTTATGTGACTAAGTAAGTGCTCAGTTTTACATCTGTTCTGCTGTTTGGTTCAGTGCCCTAAAAATGGGACTTGAATCATGACTGGATAAAGATTTCACGGATTTGTTTGGCAGACGGCTGATTTTGTCTGTTTACAGTTTTCTGCCTGTTACATCCTGCTTAGCTCAGAGGAGACTTGAGCTCATATGTGTAGGCGCTTTTAGCTTTGAGGAGGTGAAAATATTGCATGTTCATCACTATATCTAAGAAAATAAGATGCAAAATCAAAATATTCATTTTTTAAAAATCTGTTTTTATTTTGCTATAGACCTGGTGATGACTGGAAGAAGACTTTAAAACTCCCTCCAAAGGATTTGAGAATCAAAACTTCGGTAAGGATGATTGAACTGTAGGAATAAATATTAAATAAAACTCGTGGGAGAGATTGCAGTGGTAAAATACTGTCCTGAGCAAAGGCTAAAAAGTAGTTCAGCTCCTGCTGTTTTAAATGAAGAATTAATTTGTTCTCTCAACTGCTTGTGAATGATGCTTCTCTTGGAAAGCTCAAAAATGGAGTTCACTGTGGGTTTCTCTACTTTCTTAGTATTATAACATGACACAGGCAGCATCTGTATCATGTGAGGCAGATGGGAAGGTGTCGCTGTGTACACTCAGGAGCTGCGTTTGGCTCTGAGAAAGCGAATGTTTCCTTTGCTGCTGTAGGGTGTTGCATGGCTTAATGGGAACTCTTGTATAGTAATTTGTGGTCTTCTGTACAGGCAATTTCAGATCAATCTACAGCTGCAGGTTGTATGACCTGATCTTATGGATGTGCTTATTTTTTTGATTATTCAGGACGTGACCTCCACAAAAGGAAATGAGTTTGAAGATTACTGTTTGAAACGGGAGTTGCTGATGGGAATTTTTGAAATGGGCTGGGAAAAACCATCTCCTATTCAGGTTGTTTGCAAACAGACTACTTAGATGCTGCTTTTAACTTCTGTAAATGTATTGACATTCTTATGCCTAAATGTCCAATACTTATGCCATCATTGGGGAAAACTGAAGCTGTGAACGAAAGAACTTGGTGTCCCTTGGGAAAAGCAAGAATTTCTATCCCCCAACTAAATCACTAAGTCATTCCTTGAGTGACTTAGTGATGGGACTGCCTTACACTTTTGGAGACATTTAACTTGGATTTTCGTTTTCATGTTGGAGGTGTTAATTTGTTAATTCTCTGTTCAGTAACAGTTCACATAAGTAGTCCCAGAGGTCTGTTCTATAAATTTTCCAAAACTGAGTTACCATTGGCTATGTACCTTTAGTTGTTAAAAATATAATAATGGCTTTATCACAATGTTGGCTCTTTTTATTGTAATCTTGTGGAAGAAGAGTTATGAAGATTGTAGGAGAGAGAATAATATCTTAGCAAGTTTATTTTTCTGTACCTCCATCTTTCTTTTACTTCTAAGGCTTGTTTTATTAAGAACTGTTCATGTGTAAACTTTGGAGGGGAGGAAGGTTGAATTCTCTTTTAAATAGTTTCTCAAGATTTATCACTGACACAGCTCTGCCACCTTGTCTCTTTAAGGCATGAGAAACCTATGGCTTGCTTTGTTTATAAACAGATTCTCATTATTCTCATTCAGCCTTTCCAAAAGGCTGAGATTTCTTTAGATGTTGCTGAAAAAGGTAGTAAAATTAAAAATACATGGAGCCTGTGGTTGTATGGCTGAAGATTTTATGAGAAGTATATCACAGGAATATAGAGGCTGGAATCACATGGGCTGAGGTGGTTCTGGTGTTCAGATGTAGGGGGGGATCTTCTTCCTTAGGAGGAGTTTGCTAGTGACTGTCATTGTCTCTTCACTTTTTGTTTTCCCAACTTTTCACTTTTTTCCTAATGTGTTAGTATGGGTTTACCCGTGGTACCTGATCCCTTTCTTATGATCAGGCAAGATAAGGACTTCTAGGTGGGAAGTGTTGAGGAACTCTTTACTGATGGGTTTAACTTCTTCCTGTTGTGAGTCTATCATGCTTGTAGTTGCAGGATAGTAATAATAATAATGGTCATGAAACGTCAGATTTCATCTGGTACTGTTAGTGAGGGGTGTTAAATTTGGTCAGCCTCTTCAAGTGAAACATAGCTTATGATTAATTGCTCATGCACTTTCTGTCCTTGCATTTCAGGAGGAGAGCATCCCCATTGCTTTATCTGGTAGGGATATCTTGGCTAGAGCAAAAAATGGAACAGGCAAGAGTGGAGCCTACCTCATTCCTTTACTTGAACGGCTAGACTTAAAGAAGGACAATATACAAGGTCAGTTGAGGTGGATCACAGTTAGCAGTTGCCAGGTAATCGTGTCAGTCACTACATAAGAGACTTGAATCTAAAACTGGTTAATGAAATTGGGCAGTGTATGTTATCTGCTTGTTCTTCCAGAGAAAGCTGATGGGGAGTGATGGAGGGGAGGTGTAATTTGCAAAGTCCCACAGTTGCTTTCAAAAGGTTCAAATAGAAGAAGGCTTGTAGACTTCTCTGTCTTGACCTGAAAAGTGGATGTGGAGTAATAAGCTGGCATGCTGGCTGGGATACTTGTGCAATGGGAGCATCAAGGGCTGGAGAACTCTTGCATGGAATTTGCCTTGTCAAAAGCAGTTCCTAGGTCTTGTTCAGGATACGCAGAGTGGAATTCCTAGACTGTGCTTTCCATTATTTTACTTCATGAAGTCTCTGTCTCCTCTGAGGATGAGTTTTTAAGGTACAGGGTGTTACTAGTAACTCACAGTGATGTTTTTAACTTCTAGCAATGGTGATTGTTCCCACCCGTGAACTAGCCCTGCAGGTCAGTCAAATCTGTATCCAAGTCAGCAAACACATGGGAGGTGCCAAAGTGATGGCAACAACGGGAGGAACCAATTTGCGAGATGACATAATGAGACTTGATGATACAGGTCAGAGCGCTTTAGTTACACTAAGGTTGCTGTTTCTTTGTGGCTTTTGCAATGGGGTTATGGAATTTCTGCTTGTTACTGTTTGCCTGTTTACAGAACAGACTACAATGTCTTGTTTGATGTTCCTATGCTGTTGTCATTCTTCCAAAGTGTTCATGTGAAACATGGCTGTGAATGCTGGATGGAAACGCAGTTTTAATCACCTTAACATTGTGGGGTTTTTTTTGTTTCTCTCTCTCTTCTAACCTTACAGTGCATGTGGTGATAGCTACCCCTGGGAGAATTCTCGATCTCATCAAGAAAGGAGTAGCAAAAGTTGAGCATGTCCAGATGATAGTATTGGATGAGGCAAGTTGCTTATGTTGTAAGCGACGGGATTTTAACACCCGTTAAAGGAAGTTAAAGGAATGATGTGTCTCAGTGAGTGTCCTTTTGGTGCACAGCAGTGATTCAAACTTGCTTAAAGACATTGTAAGGTCTCCTCCATTTCTGAGTATTTTTGAGAAACTGTTTTGACAGTAGGAATTTTTTGCATGTAAATCTTCTAAGAAAACAGCCTAGGAAGATTTGCCTTTCCTGATGCTGAAGAATAGAGTAACAGTCTATTCTGCAACAAAGGAATACATTTCATTTGGTTTCTGTTCAGCTGTGCTTACCATGTAATTGTATATAAAATTGATTTATGAACATCTGATAGCTTACAAGCTTCTGAGTGAGAGAGAATATAGTAGTGTGAAACCTCTTGGATGGCTCTGGTAGGAGCCCTGGTAACTGGTTTTTTTTTCCTTCCCCCAAATGTGTAGCTACCAAAAGACTAAAATCTTATGCCATTATTTTAACTTGCTGTTTATTACTTCTGTTGTTACAGGCAGATAAGTTGCTGTCTCAAGATTTTGTTCAAATAATGGAAGACATAATTCTCACGCTACCTAAAAACAGACAGATTTTGCTCTACTCAGCCACTTTTCCTTTGAGTGTGCAGAAGTTCATGGTGAGTGGAGATGTGTCCCTGTAGGTATGGTGATGGTGGTGATATTGTGCAGGAAGGGTGTGAATGAGTGGTGCATAGCTGTTAGTGCTTGGTTTTTTAAATACATCTAAACATCACAGGTTTAATCTAAGTCAGCCTAAGTCTAGGACAGAAGTTTGAAAGCAGTTTTTGACCCTTAGTTGCATTAATGGGAAGCTAGGTGTATGCCTATAAGGTGTTATTTTCCACTTTGTGTATTAGTCACATCATCTGTGTGGATTTGCTTCTTGAGGGTGCTCCTGTTTGGCCTGCTTAGTCACCTTGGATTTATAAATAATTGTTTGTGAAAATTTACCCACCCTGTCTGTTTCAGCATAGCACGAAGAATGAATGGCTAAGTAGTGCATCCCTGCCTTGGAGGAAGTTAAGTGTGGTGTAGAGTGGGAACTACTTATATTGTTTTGCACATAGATCTGCCTGCTTTATCAATATCTTTATTTTTCAGAATTCCCATTTGCAGAAACCCTATGAGATTAATCTGATGGAGGAGCTGACCTTGAAGGGAGTTACTCAGTACTATGCCTATGTCACTGAGCGTCAGAAAGTGCACTGCCTCAATACGCTGTTTTCCAGGGTAAGGAGCAGGGCTGTGTCAGGAACATACGAGAAGCTTTTTTCTCTTGGGATCATGAATAAGACTGAATATTTTAAAGGCAGCCTAAAGAAAGTTTTTCTTTGTCAAAATGTGCTATGTATCTAAGGCTAAAAATGCATGCTTCTTGTCCAGCATCTCTGTGTTACAGAGCTTTCTTGTTTCCTTTCCTATACAAAAATATATCTGATGTAAATTACCAGCAGCATACCTGCTGTGCTTTCTTTCTGGATGGGATTTAGACATGTCTGGGATCCTTTGTTAGTAAAATGCTGCATTTATTGAGAACACTGTTTATACGTTTAGCTCCAGATTAACCAGTCGATCATTTTCTGCAACTCCTCTCAACGGGTTGAATTGCTAGCCAAAAAGATCTCCCAGCTGGGCTATTCCTGCTTTTATATCCATGCTAAAATGAGGCAGGTGAGTATGAAGTCTATTCCACCCCACCTCAGGCTTTACTGAACATCTGAATTAAGTCTCATGCTTGCTTTAAGTTTGCATGTTCTTCGTCAACTGAAACATGTACTGCTTTGCTATAGCTTTGGTTTTAGATACCCACTGCCAACCTTCCCCATCCCAGCTCTCTTTCCAGACTATTCAGTGTATGTGTCCAGTTGGTATTTTACTACTTCAGATCTGGTTAATTAGTGCCAGTGTAAACACAAACTGCAGCCAGAAGGCACAGTTCTTAGTGCTGCTGCCTTGCTTTGGCAGCATGGGGAGCCAGGGTAGAGCACACAGTGTAACTAACTCAGATGAAAATGGGCCTGAATTAAATTACAAAAACCCCAGTACGCAGCCCATTGAGTGCCCTGTGTGGCTTTGCAAACAGTAATCTTGCACTGTGACTGCAGGGGAATCTGAGAAGTTAAGGAAGTGGGTTGGATCAAACCTGTTGGTGAAAGCTGTGGCTGGTGTATGGTGACCAGACACTTGTGGCCGTGGTGTAGCTGCTAAATAATGCCGTTGCAGCTTTGCTGGTGCAGAGGTTTCTATTAATTGTACCGTGGCTCCTGTACAATACTTGCTGTAGCTTGACACTGTTAAAAGATGTCAAAAGGCTGAAGTGATGCGTGTACAACAGGCGTACTTTGAAACATTTTTTAAAAATTTTATATGTAAACTAGTATAGCTTGCTGCTCATGCAACTGACAGGTAATGCCAGTGTTTGCTGGGCCAGATGCAGAGCAATAGTTGAACAGAAACAGAAGTGGTGGTGTTATTGAGAACAGAGAGAGATATGGAAGTGGGTTTCTCGATGTCTGATTTTTGTATGCTTTTGATCAGTCAGTAGATGATCTTTTTGGCAAAGTGCAGCTATGTTTTTGCAGAATGCTTCAGCTTGTTCATTCCCTCTCTAAATTTCACTCAACAGTGATGTTACTTAATCTTAGTGTGGCCCAAAGTGAGATGTTTGTGAGGGGAGAGTCTTCACAAAAAACTGACTCATCCCACCCCTAATTCTGAATTGGTAGTGAGAAATGCTTCATACTGGAAAAGGAAGTTACTACCAGCTTCAGTTTTTGAGGGAGTGAATCAAACCTGTGAAATTTGGCAAGGGGGGGGCTGGAGAAAGACAACAGTCAAAATGTCAGTTTAACTTCCTTGATGTGATTTCATGTGATTTTAACTTTAGATAGTCCTTTTCTGAGATGGTTTTGATGCCACCATAGGAGGTTTTAAAACACAGTAAGTTAATTGCCTTTGTTGAGAAGTGTGATCAAGACCCTTTAGAGTTAATTCTTTAGACTATATGGTAAAGAGTGCTAAAAAATTTGTACTGGCATCTTATTTCAACTCAGCTGTTCTCTAATGAGAAGGAGGAGAAATTTATGTGATTGAAGTTGAGTGTTGGTTACCTGAATATACTTGAAAGTAACAGCTGGTTGGTTTGTGGGTTTTGGTTTTTTGTTTCTCTTTGTTTATATGCATGTATTTCCAGGAGCACCGCAATCGTGTATTCCATGATTTCCGAAATGGCTTGTGCCGCAATCTTGTTTGCACTGGTAAGAGTTCCTTAACGTTTTCCTGTTTCTAAAGTTTATGATGGAAAGTGCATTATCCCAGGTACTGTAGATCAGCTAGCTGTAATAAACCAAAACAAGATGTTTTGGTAAGATGTCTCTTTGTCAAGCCTGCATGTAGCAGGGTGCAGCACTCCTTTATGCACGAGGAATTTTGTCTTTTGTGAACGTACAGCTTGCCAACAAATCATTTTACTGCAGTAATGTTTTCTGTTTATTTTCACATGTGAGGGTTCCCTGAGTTGTTGGGTCGTAAACTGTATGATATCTCAGTAGAGCTGTGACTATGATCATGTGAAGTTTTGCTGATTCTTTTAAGTGTTTATAGCTCACTTTTTCTAAATACTGCTGTAGTTTTGAATAGCCTGTGTATGATCCAAGTTCTTTGTTGTATGGCCTGTTTATGGCAGTACCTAGCAGTGTCTGTTATCACTACATATGTCTGGGCCATCCTAACAAAAATCGCTAGAAGCAGAATAGAGGTAGTTGAGGTGGTGGAATGTAGTTCAGGTCTCAAGTCTGTTGTGACACTGGCAGTGCACAATTCTGTGTGAAGAGATGCTTGAGAAGAGCTGCTCCGAAATAGTGTAATGTGGAAAAAAATAGCTTTGTGGTTATTTTTTCTGCGTAGATGTGCAGATCTAGTGGTTTTGGTTTTTCTTCTTACATTATTCATGTTTACAAGGTATACAGAGCAAGAGGAAGCTGTAACAGGATTGTATGTAAACTGCCTTTGATACAAGGAAAGCTTATATCTGGAAACTAGCGCAAAGCAATGTTAATCACTGTTAATCTTTACACCCTAAATACTGTCAGTGTTTGAGCTCATTGAAATTAACTTTCTTTGTGATCTGGATTGTCTTTCAGATCTGTTTACCCGAGGTATTGATATCCAGGCTGTGAATGTGGTGATAAACTTTGATTTCCCAAAGCTGGCAGAAACTTACCTTCATCGCATTGGCAGATCAGGTGAGAGGAAAAACATGTTTTAGGTGCATCTTTGCTGATGACTGTGATGCTTTTTAGCCTTGAATTGGCTTTTGGTTTTTTATTACTATATTTAAGAATTATGTTAGGTAGCTTTGATTTTTCTGACAAATTTATTTTTGGGTGTCATTTCAGGTGGCTATCCTCACTGAGGATATTATCTGAATAAAGGGCTGTTCTCTTGAAACTGGCCTGAACAATCTCAGGAGACTTACTATTGCCCCTGTTTGCAGTTTGGGAAAATTCTATACTAAAATCTCAGCTTCAGAGTGTCTCAAGCCTAGAGATTTATGCTTTCTTCTGCATGTATTTTGAGGTATATTTCTATTGTCTGGGAATCAGCCAAATATGCCCTGAAGAAAGGCAGTAAACAAAGGAACTTGGTGTAGTTGAATTTTGTAGTTCAGGCTTGTTCAAGAGCTCTGGAAGACTTTTTGCTGGTAATTACCCTGGAGCTTTGGTCAGAGCATTTTGAACCTCCCGAGTTTTCTTACTCCTACAGCACTACAAAACTCCTTACCAAAAACTGATGTGAAAGGTGTAGAGAAGTGTGGCTGGATTTGTTTTTAACATCACAGAATGATACTAACTTCACAGTCTGCAGACTTTTTCTCTTTTTTCTGTCAGCCCCTATGTTAACTCAGTTCAGTTTAGGTGTGTGTTTTTGTTTTTTTGTCGAGGTCGCTTTGGTCATCTTGGCCTGGCCATCAACTTAATCACCTATGATGATCGATTCAACCTGAAAAGTATTGAGGAGCAGTTGGGAACTGAAATTAAACCCATACCAAGCAACATCGACAAGAGCTTGTATGTGGCAGAATACCACAGTGAACCTGTAGAAGATGAGAAACAGTAAACATGCAGGTATGTAAGTGCCTTGCTGAATAGTGATATGTTGAATGACAGGAATGTTGTTGATAAGTCAGTATTACCTCAGGGGAAGAGGGAAACTGATGTGATGAAAAAGCTCTGAATGTGAAAACGAGGGTTTGAAATAGAATATCAGTGCAAGGAATTCCATGGATGTGCTGAAGGTGGGAGGGGAGGGATGAGTATTTTTTAGTTGTTTTAATTGAAATGCTGACCATGTGCTAAGGAGATCAAAAATGGGGAAAAAGGGGAGTGGGGAATGGTGTTGGGAGAGGCCAGGATGGAGTACTAGTAGCCTAATGAATTCTTTCTGTATTGCTAAGCTGAAATGAGAAATTGGTGAGGGGCAGAGAGGAAAGTAGTCCTCAAAAAGGTGAGGAGATAGAATGGATAGCTGTGAGAACAGAGCATCAACTGAAGAGTAAGCACCTCACCAGCCAGAAGGACCAGGTTCAAGCAAAAGGTGCTGCCTCTTTTGTATCCTTTGGTTCATAGAATTCTTGGAGGTGAGCAAAGTAGGTAGTGAAGCTGTAATTCATCTTTGCTGCCACTTGAGGTCGTCTACGTAGTTTCAACAGAAAATGAGGTTTCACTGTTGGAGACTCATCTAAGTGCTCCCTCTCTGATCATTGTCTCAGGAAAAGCTGCTGAGTTAAGTCCTTTTATAGGAAAATGACTTGCCCTGGACTGCAGTCAAGTTAAATTGGCTGCAGGATGATGATCTGACCTTAGTTAGGATGTTGTCATGCAAGATCCCTCACCATACAGTTTGGGCTGCAAATCATTCATATGTGTACTCTTCTTAGAGGTCAGGAATTAGAAAGATAATACCGGTGAAGCTGCTGAAATTATTTTCAGATGACCAAAAATAAAAAAGTGGCTATAGAAGCAGACTGCTCAATAGCATTAAAATGAACCTATGGTTCCTTCTTTGAAGTCATCCAAGGATAGCCCTAGATAGTCATACCAAGCTGACTTGAAAGCTTCCGCTTTGATGATTGAACCTTCTCCATGTTTATAAATAAATAGAATACAAAACAGGTAGTGAATGTGGAACAGGCTCTTGGATGGTAACAGGTAATGAATGCGGAAGAGCTTCCTAAGGGGAATGCTGGGAGAGCAGTTTGCTGCTTCCTAAAATACAAGAAACCAGGAGGTAGTCATGTTCCATAGGTACAGAAGGGCTTTAGCAGCACCTCTTTCTACAAAGCTGAAATTGGGATTGAGCTGTTCAATATGCTCTTTGCCTTTTGAGAGCTGTTGCATAGTTATTGTATGTGATTCATCACTTTGTGTTCTGGTTTTGTATAGAACCGATTTAACTGAGGGTGTTGTGGTTGTTTGCTTTATTGGCTTTTTTCTGCCTTTTTTCTGGTGTTTTTTTTTTTTTGTTTGTTTGTTTGTTTTGGGGGGTTGTTTTGTTTGTTTGGTTTGATTTTGGTGGTTTTTTGTTTCGGTGGTTTTGTTGTTGTTTTGTTTCATTTTTTTTTTTAGGCTTTGATTACACATGCCAGAAGGTGAAGCCCTATGATCCAGATCTGTGACACATCGTTTCTTTGGGGATACCCTTCTCTTTGTGGGTTTTTCTTCATCTTTTCATTTCGGAACTATGAAGACTAAAAGAGCTCGGCCTTTTTTTCTCTTTAAATTTGGCAGCAAGGAAGAAAGAAGATAAAAGGAAGAATGTCTTTTTGTTTTTCCACTTGTTTGCACTGTGTGCTGATTGAACATTAGTTGCACTAACTGCTGGTTTTAAATTTTGTTTTCTTTGGGCGGGAGGGTCAGCAAGGGAAGAAGAGAAACCCTGAAAAGAGAAGAATCTTGATGAACACGAGCTTGTCTGGTATTTCAAATTCTTTAACCATTGACTGAGTGCATTTCAACTTCTCCCTGGTTACTCATCTGTTTTTTAAGCTAAAGAGCTTGTTACTTATTCGTGCAAAGTGCCTTATGCTATGAGACCATTCAGAATATCACCTTTCTGACACAGCCCAAGGAATCGACATCTGTTTTTGGTTTCAGGTCAAAGTTCCCCTCTCTTCCCCTTCTCCTCCTTCCCATGTACTCAAGCCCAGGGCTGGGAGGTGAAATGTATTGGTTGTTGGTAATACTACTTTTTTTTCAACTTACTTTTTTTAAAAAAAATTTTTTAGTTGTTTTTTTTTTTTTATTGGAGGAGTTGATATGCATCTGCAGTTCACCCAAACTGTAAATATCTGTATTTAAAGTGAAACCAACCTAAAATCTGGGCTGATTAGGTGCAGCATCATAGCTCCAGAAGGAAAGAGTAGCCTGTGATCCTTTGCAGGAGCCATAAGAAAAGCCCTGTGCTCTAGCAGAACACTAAAGACTGGTTTCCATGAGTCTTCATTAGTAGTTACAGCACTTGATAGGTAGACTTGTTTCAGAGCCATGGCCCTCTTTCTTCTGGTGCAGTGTGTCCCATAGAAAATCAGATGTGTATATTGTACAAACTTTGTAAATATGATTTTTTTTTCTGTTTGGGTTCATATATAACTTTTTCTTTTATGATGAAGGTTGCTGAGGTTAAAGGGATTAGACTGATTATGGGAGCAGCTAAAGATGAGAGGGGCTCAGTTTTCTGCAACACTAAACAATGAGAAGTGCTCTGACCTCTGCGAACTGCAGGCCACCACAAGTGTCCCTTGTCAGGGTGGATTTGCTCTGGTGCTAGCAACAGTCCTGTACTGCTCGTATGGAAGAGATCACTTGTGGGGCTCCAAGGCCTCCAAATCCATAGCTCAGCCTTTTGGGAGATGCTCTTTGATTTTCCCCTTTAGAAACTTCAGGAACTTGACAAGCTGTGAAGGAGTCCATGACCTGTGTTCCACCATGGTGTGAGGGAAATCCAGTGGGTGTCGCTGAGCAGTATATGCGTAAGGTGTGGATTTGGGTTTGAAAGACCATTAAAAAGCCAGTTTACATGCATAAACTGACAGTTCTGGAACTTTGTGGAATTGATTCACTTCCTGCAGTGCTGCATTTTCTGCCCAGAGTGGCCTCTGTGCAGAACTGTGAGCAGGTAAGGGCAAACCTCTTTTAATGTCAGAAGCTGCAGGAAGCTGCTTGCCATCTACTCTTGTTTGCCATGAGTTGCTGTCTGTCATTTTGCATTGTATATTGCTGAAAAGTGCTTTCTGGTCAAGTAGTGTTGCTTTAAATTGTGCCCCTCCCAACATGCTTGATGTTTGGCCTGATCTACAGGCAAAAGGAGTGAGACAAATCAAAAAATTACTCTTTTTAAAATCCCTTTTAGCCTGTTAACCACCACTGTCAGGAGGCACCTGGGTGAATGCAATCCCTTTTGCTCAGTCATTTATTGCATATACAGATGCTGCACTCACACCATGCTTGCTTACCTTTGAGGCAGGATTTAATTGTCTTAATTTCTCCCCATTTTGACCCTTTTTTTGAATTGGAGTAAAATAGTTTGGAATCGCAAGGTGGACTAGCCATTCCTTTCCTTGATGATCATAAATACAAGCCAGGTGCCTCCTGACAACAACTTTACAAGATTGAAAGGTTTTTGTGTTCGGGATGTTTTTCTTCTTTTTGTCAGCAGTGACTCCATAATTGTAGCAAATGCTGCACTAGAATACAAACTCAAGAGCTTGGTCTCTGTGAGCCACATAGCTTATATCTGACTGGCAGGTACTAAATGTAAACAGTTTTGGGGTGCTTATTGGGGGTGGGGGGTGGGAGCTTCTGGGTGGTAACTTCGACCAAAAGTAAAATCTTGCTCCTGTACTGCAGCCAGCTTATGATTTTCCAGACAGAAGAGGGATCATTTTAATGCAACAAAGACATGAAAATGTAAATAAATTTTGTATCTCACCAGGGCATGCACATGTAACAAGAACAGGATAGCGATGTCAAGTCGGGTGTGTGTGCTCTGCATGGATTTGTGGTAGGTTAGCCTGGTGCCATGCATTGATGGTCCCTCTTGAAGCACAGAACTTTTGAAAGTATTACTTTAAAATTGGCCTCTCATTGAGGAATGGCACTTACCTAAACTATCGGGGGCACCATTTTTAGGTGGCTTCTTGTCAAGGAAGAAGCAGCCTATTTTTGGTGCTAGTAGGCTATCTCAAACAGATGCGATCTTGCAAATGGAAAGATGCTCCAGAAGACTAGGATAATCCTATTTTTGTTTTTTTGTTTTGTTTTTCTTTTTTTTTTTGTGTGTGTGGTTTTTTGGGGTTTTTTGGGGTTTTTTTGGTTTTTTTTTTTTTTTTTTTTGGGTTGGGGGTTTTTTTTCCTTCCCTTTTTTTTTGTTTGTTTGGGGCTTTTGTTTGTTTTTGATTATTTTGGTTTGGGGTTTTCTTGGTTGTTTTGTTCCCTACCCAAGAGTAAGGAATGTGTATAAATCTTGGCTTCCTGAGATTTCTTGTGAGCTCCAGTTTTTGCTGGTCATCAGCATTTACAGATGGATTAGTCAGAACCTTCAGTGATGAGCCTTAGGTCAAATACTTCCTCTGACAAAGTTGATGAGAATGAGGACCTGATGTGTTCTGCATTCCTTTGTTTTTGGAAGTCTGAAAGTGTCACTCTATGAGTCTCTGAGATGGAGCTTCACAACTGGGTGAGGTGGCTGTGAAGAAGGTCGTGGAGTCTTCAGCCACTTGAGAGAACCTGTAGGCCAGTCTCTGGGTGTCCACTGTCAGGTGGGCACTGTAGTGGCTGGAGGCCTTTTCCCAAAGGGAGGGGGGTGGGTTGGTCTCAAATACATGTTTCAATTTCCAGAATGAGATGGGAGCATCTTTCCTTGCCCTCTGTGACTGTTTTTGTGGGTAAGAACAGGGAAGCTCAACATGAATTCATGTTGTGTTATATGGTGGTATCAAATCATCTCATTCTGATCTTCTGTTTATTTTTATTTGGGATAGGGGGGAGGGTGTCTGCTCCAAGGATTTAAAAATGCTTCAAACACTTTTTTCTTTACAAATGACTGATAGGACACAAACCTGAGCAGATGGCTGTCTTGCCTCAGTTTCTGTAAGAGAGGTTACAGAGCTGTCATGCCACATCCCTTGAGCTGCTGTTGTGGTGGTTCTTGCCCTGATGCTGAATTTCATAGTGCTGCTGGGGCTGCTGGTCATTACTTCCTGAGAACAAAGTGAATTTTGTTCCCAGAGACTCCAGCAGTACAGCTGCCATGGTAGAGGTTGGGCAACTGTAGTCCCTGCAGGGAGTTTTCTGCTTGCTGTGAACGTCTGGTCCATCTTTTCCAAATCACAGTTTATCTTTGTTATCAGCCAGGTCTCTGGACCAAAGAGCATGCATCTGAACTTCACAAGAAGGCTTTGGCAGATAATCCTGTAGGCTTTGCTCAGTTCATCACTGCGTTGCTAAAATGCCTCTGCGTGGAAGCATTGTTAAATTCTGCTGTAGACAAGTTAGGGAGGAGGGGAGGGTGGGGGGAGGGAGTAGGGATGTGTTTATTAAGATACAGCCTTGCTGTACTTTAACCAGTAATTTTGGGGAAGGGGTGCCAGGAGAAGAAAATAGTCACTGTTCCCCTTATTGAAAGAAACTGGAACTCTTATTTCAAGAAGAAAAATTATTTGCAATTCAAGTGGAGTGTCATAATCCAGTAGACCCTAGACAAGGGGTTGCTATTCTAACTGTTAACCAGCAAACAATATGGTCTAGTCCTTCAAAACAGTCAAGGGAGGGAGGGGAAATTGGCTTTCTGTTAAATTGTCAATTGGCAAACTCTCCAGTGGAGCTCAGATTTTGTTGAGAATGTGTTTTCTCTGGCTTTGTATGTGTTGCAGCACTGACTTGTGAAGAGCTTCATGAGTTGTGAGTGCAAAAAAGATGAATGGAAAAATCCTGATTTTGTTAATTAAACTCAATAAAAGCTCCCTGGAACTCCCATTTGTTCTGTTTTTTTCATTTAACTGTGCTGAGTGAAAAACATGCTGGTGTCCTTATAGAGGCTCAGGGTCTGCATTGGATGCAACAACCTTTGGAGAGAAGCCTCAAGAAAAGGGGGCACACGATAAAAGGAGAAAAGTGCTTTCCTGTGTCCATGAGAGGCATCCTTTTTCTGCACAGACCTTCCACATGGCAGCTGTTTTTTCCAGGGTTGAATGCTCCACAGTCTTGTCTCCACTAGACTAGAAGACTCTGCGTGGTATCTGGTTGCAGTGCCAAGTTAGCTTCTTTGACAGAATTTCTGCAAGGGGCCAGAGGAGCACTGCAGATCCTGCTGGGGCTGTGTCCTTGTGTCTTTCATCAAGAGTCATCCTGAGTTCTGCCTTGCTGGCTGTTTGTGCTGCAGAAGACATTGTGTGTGCTGTGGTTGTGGTGGTTAGGAGGAGTCTTTTAAAGATGCTTTAAAAATCACCAGCAAAGGAGTTGGCAAAAGCAGGTTTAATGTAAAAGTTGAAACCAGGGCGAAGTTCAGTGGCAAGGTTCACTCTGCGGTGGCCTAGTTGGTTAAAGCACTCAGCATAAAAGCAGACTACACCCAATCTAAACCCAAAATCAGCCCAAAATCATCGATGTGGAGGCTGGGAGAGAAGGGCAAAAGGAGTAAGGATAGGAATGGGTAAGTGGAGTCACAGGGTTCAGAGTCAACCCCTCTGCTCAGCTAGGCCCTGGACTTGATTCTTTGACTATGCGTAAAGGTTTAACAGCAAACGTAACAGCACTTGATTCATAGCTTAAGTTAAACAATTTAACAAAAGATTGATACAGAGTTTACCATAACAGTAACTAAGTACTTCAGATTGTAAACAAGGTCCCACTTTGAGCAGTGCCTGGGCTACTGGAGCAGTAAAAGTGTACAGTTGCAATGAAATTTAAGTACTGCGTAAGTGCATAAATGCCGAAAGCATTCTGGTTTGCTGGGGTTACATTGAAACTAACTTACACGTGTATTCAAAGGTATAGCTTTACTTTTAATATATTTATTGCTTTTGTTAAGCCAAGAACCTCAATCTGTGACAAATAACACAAATAATTAATCATATTGCTGAGCTCACAGCAAATATCCAGATTTCATTAGTTCTTATACACGTTTAAATGCCAAGCCTTTTTTGTATATACTATTAAGGCCCTGTTGGACAGAGGCAAATTAAAAAGATTATATATTCTATACTGTAATGCAAAAATATTACTGTAAAATGGCTCATTTAAGGTTGCTGACACCGTTCTGAGTTTTAAATCCCTATCAGGCTCTGGGATTTTTTCCCGATGTGTACGTTCGAAATTCAGTCAATTGTCTCGGCACTGCGGCGGCGCGACCCGGGGGGGCGGGGACTCAGGTCACGTGAGGGGCGGGCGCGCGGGGCCGGCCCCAACATGGCTGCCTACCTGCAGTGGCGCCGGTTCGTCTTCTTTGACAGAGAGACGGTGAGGGAGCCGACGGGGCCGGATGGAGCCGGCGCGAAGCCTTTCGCACTGCCCCCGGGCATCGCAGTCTGCGACTCGGGCCGGGGAAGCCTCGTGTTCGGAGATATCCTATGCGGGGCCGGGCGCTGTGGCCTGCGCGGGGCTCGGTCGAGCCGAGGCTGCGTGGCAGGCGAGTCCCGGGCGCTGTGTAGTGCGGGCCGGAGGGAACTCCGGCCTTGGGAATGCAGCAGCTTTCCGCTGTCGGCTGTGCTTTGTTTAAAAAAAAAACCAAAGCGCCGCTGGATGTGTTGATGCTCCGGGGTTGCTCTGCAGAAGTATTTGCTGTAACTCTACCAGGAGTCAGCAAAAGAATGCAGATTCTTGAACGATTGGAGGTNTTTTTTTTTTGGTCCCCTTATGTGCCTTAACTGTGATCTAAATATGGAAGGTCAGATTTGGTTTTTGCCTCGCTCCCTTCAACTCAGCAGTTTCCAAGCTTACAAGCTAAGGGTGACACATCTGTACCAGCTGAAGCAGCACAGTATCCTGGTTTCTATTGGTGAGGATGAAGAGGGTATAAATCCTTTGGTAAGTTAAATGATGAAGAGCGGAAAACACATTTGTAATATGGTTCTTTTTTAAAGACTATTGTGATGATCTCAGTTGCCCTTTCTTACCTTAAGTAGCTTCTTCATTCTGGGTCCTATAACATTTTGATGCCAGGTCATGGTCTACTAATACCCCATGTTTTGCTTATGCCAGATCATTGTTGTTTGTAGGTGAAAGTCTGGAACCTGGAGAAACGAGATGGTGGTAATCCTCTTTGCACACGAATTTTTCCAGCAATACCAGGTAACAAGCCCACGGTTGTATCCTGCCTAACTGTCCACGAGAATCTTAATTTCATGGCTATCGGTAAGTAAAGCTGAACTATAATAGCTTAAGAAAAATATTACAGTCCTTACTGAGAGGTAAGGAACATGAATAGATAATACAAAAAACAGTATAGAAGATCCTGATGACCTTTCTTCTCACTCATTTGTTACATTATCCTCACAGAGATATTGTGTATCTTGTGCTATAGTAGAGCTCAAGAGATAAATGTATAAATTTAGCCTGAGTGTATATTTTACACTAATAACTTTGATACTTGGAAGCACATGTTTTTAGTTGATGTCCTCTTTTCCCTGCCAGTTGGTAAGTCTACGTATTTATTGAACTTAGCACTAAATTTAGCTTCTGTTGATACAGGAAAAAACATGAGTTTTGTGATACCTAGTGTTACAGAGATACTTTTTCAAGCTTGTTACACAAACCTTTTTTCAAAGAAAAAAGCAAATTTCCCTTTTTGGATTTGACCATTTCTTGGTAATGTTTCTTGCTTAACTCTTCTGACAGAATAAGAGCAGTAATGTTGTGAGATTACAAGTGATCTCAGCTGACTTGGTCCCTACACTGAAATCAAAAAAGCTTTCCCTGTGTGTATGGTGGCCTTCAACCCTGGAACAACTTAAAAGACTGGGGCTGTTGGCAAGCTATGAAAACTGTGTGTTTTGCTCTCTCTTAAAAAATCTCCCTCTGGTCTTTTTTACAGTGTGTAGTATGTTTTGAATAAGTAAGGGACTTGAAATTATTGTTACAGTTGCAGGATGGGAAGGCCATTTGTAAAACAAAATACAGACGGAGTCAAACAAAATTAATCTGCATGTGAAGTTTGTGTGTGGGAAGCAAGTTAACCCTTGCTGAACAGTGCTATCCTATGTGCAGTTGTGTGACAGCTCTGAACTGTAACCGTAACTGGAGCAGTGGGGAGTGATTTGGCAAAGATTGACTTGACGTGAGAACCTGTGGCAATCCCATTGCCTTATGTACCATACTAGTGAGCACGGTGTTGTTGCTGACTGGAGCTTCCCTAACTTACGCTGGATAAAATTTCAGGTGTGTTGTATAAGTAATAGTTTAGTCTGTCCACTTCACCAGGTTTTGCAGATGGGAGCGTTGTACTTACTAAAGGAGACATCACTCGAGATCGGCACAGTAAGACCCAGATCCTACATGAAGGCAGTTACCCCGTTACTGGCCTTGCTTTTCGACAGTCTGGCAAAACAACACATCTGTTTGTGGTGACCACAGAGAACATCCAGGTGAGAAGCTAGTTGAAAAAAATGTGACTCTGACTTGCAAATTCTGTTGGTTTCAGAGTCTAGTTCAGAGTGATCCCCAAACCCTCGAGTTTCCTCTGTAGTCTTATATGCTTTCAGTGAAAGACTATCCTCACCTGGAGCTGGACACTCATGGTTGTGGATTGCGCTGTTCATCTCTCAGTGACCCCTCCCAGGATCTCCAGTTCATTGTGGCAGGAAATGAATGTGTGTACCTTTACCAACCAGACGAACGTGGCCCCTGCTTTGCCTTCGAGGGACAAAAGCTGATTGTTCACTGGTATCGGGGGTACCTCATCATTGTCTCCAAGGACCGAAAGACTTCCCCGAAGTAGGGCTCCTTGAAACAGATGAGTTCTTTTTGCTCATGCAGCTTTATGCTTTTTCTCTTTCTCCTTCTTCCCCCTGAAGCTTTGCTCTTGGGGGCAGATTGCGACTCTGTCAGACATTGTTGAGGTTCATCCCGACCTGTATATTGATTAACTTCCATTGCGAGAGTAGCACAATTAAATGTGCTGAGTGAGGGGGATTTTTTTCCAGTCCTATGAATTTCTCAGTGTAACAGGATGATGGAATTTGTGTATAAATACATGGTGGTTTCCCTCAGGATCCACTTAGTTTAATTGCCTAAATGAACTCTGTTTGTCTTGCTTTCTATACATCCCTAGTTTGAACAGGTATCAAGATTTCAAGTTATGTTCTTGTTTTCTAAAACTTTCTTCTGCTCTCCAGGTCAGAATTTGCTGGGAATGAGGCACAGAATTCAGACAAACAAGTCCTGAATATCTATGACTTGTGCAACAAATTCATTGCATACAGCTCAGTCTTTGATGATATAGTGGATGTCTTGGCAGAGTGGGGATCTCTCTATGTACTGACCAGAGACGGGAAGATCCATGTACTGCAGGAGAAGGATACACAAACCAAACTCGAGGCATGTAAATTTGTTTTCTTATTAGTCTCTGCCTTATGTCTGTAAGACTGTATTGGCTCTGCAGACTGAAAAATTGAACCATTCAGGTAAGTGAATTACATAACAAGTGACCGAATAGCTTTTCGGTATAGCCACTGTTGTAAGACAATTGGTATGTAAAGGCCCAAGCACATGTATGCACTAAGATGAAGAAATAGCTTGTTTTCCAGGTGTGTTTGAACTTGTTTTGTGGAGTGGTATTTCTCTCATACTGCTCTTACCATGTATTTAACAGATGCTGTTCAGAAAGAACTTATTTGAAATGGCCATTAACCTGGCCAAGAGCCACCACTTGGACAGCGATGGTTTGTCAGAGATTTTCCGGCAGTATGGTGATCATCTCTATAACAAGGGAAACCATGATGGAGCCATCCAGCAGTATATCCGGTAGGTGGGGGTCCTATGGAGCCGTGATGTTGTAGTACAGGTAGGAGCAACACAGGCCTTGATTTCTGTTTCGGCCCAGGAATAAAAACAGTTCAAAATGAAAAAAAGTATGACTTGAGGTGAAAATTCTACCTGTACAGAGAAAGATGTCAGTGAGACTAAAAGTCTTTGAACAAGTTGCTTGAAAATCACTTTGCACACCTTAGGATAAAGTTTTTCTCTTTGATCATATTTTAACATGAATAATGTAGGCCCATTGGGATGGAGTGGGGCCTGGTGACATCATTATAAAGAAGGGATCACTCTGTGCAAGATAGATGATGGAATTTGACCATGTATGGCAGTCTTCTTGGAAAGTACTCAAACAGTCCAGTGTCAGTTTTAAAACATCTTGGGTTTTTTAAAACTAGAACTCAGAGCAGCCTTGTTTTGAGGCTTACTGAAAACTTCATGTTCAATTTTTAAAATGCCACAAAGTGTTACATTATTTTGGAGCTGATGCTTCGGAGTCCCTGACATCTAGTGAGAGTCAGCATGTCTTTTTACCTTGACTTGCTTTAACTGTCACAGTAACTGTGGCTAAACTGCTCCATGTTTAGAGCATAAGCATTTAAAGCTGACTTTGAGTTATGTGACTGAAATGAAGAAAAAAATGTAGCTTTTGTTCCTCTCTTTTTTTGGCTTCTGAGTTTGTTGTGCTCAAAGCCTAATCTGTCTTCTCGCTGCCACCTTTAAGGGAAGATTAATTCCTTGTATACTGTCATGGTTGTCCCGATCAAGGCCTTTGTGTCAGTGTGTGTGCAGATGGGTGGTCTTACACCATAACTAGTTGTTGCTTCTGATGCACAGCTGAGCAGTCCCAAGAGGGTTAGTACCTGCTGAAGTTAAGGCTTCTCTGTGTTCTGTTGTTAATTTCTCAGTTTATTGTGACTTCATGAGTATACAATATCTTGTAACATGACTCTTCCCCTCACAGAACTATAGGGAAGCTAGAACCATCTTATGTTATTCGGAAATTCCTGGATGCTCAGCGTATCCACAACCTTACTGCTTATCTACAGATGCTCCATCTCCAGTCCCTGGCCAATGCAGACCACACTACGCTTCTGCTGAATTGCTATACCAAACTCAAAGACAGCTCCAAACTGGAAGAGTTCATTAAGGTACTGGGGAGATGTGGAATCATGCTACATTTTTATGTCATCATAATAATTAAAATGGGGTGGTGGTGACATTGTAAATTCCCTCCTCTATGACTGTTAAGAGAGAGAATAATGAATTTACCACTCAGTACCCTGGTCTTTGCTTCTTTATTTCCAAGCTCTTGCTTACTTTCTCAGTTTGGTTGGTTTGCCATCTGGGCCTGGAGTGTGCTTGCTTCTGCCAATGCAACTGGCAAGCAAATGAGAAGTGGTTAGGCTCCTTCCTTTCTGCATGGGTGATTTTTCCCTCGCATGAGAGGTACCATGATTGTCCCTGCTCATGTTTTCCTCCTCTGACATAAATGATTACTGCTTCTGGACTGTTAGAATTTTTCTGAGGGACCATCTCTCTGCTTTTGTTCTTGGAGACGAGTGAGAGTGAGGTCCACTTTGATGTGGAAACAGCTATCAAGGTCCTTCGCCAAGCTGGTTACTACTCCCATGCCGTGTACCTGGCAGAGAAGCATGAGCATCATGAATGGTACCTCAAAATCCAGTTAGAGGACATCAAGGTGAGGAGACATAACTGCACGTGTGTTCTTACTGGGGAGAATTGTCTAGCCTCCTCTTTAGTGAGAATATAATTTCACTGACCTCTTTCCTGAGGATAGCATGCTGATGAGAGCAGCAGCAACAATACTCGTTGCTGTTGGTGTGTTGCTTTTCTGCTTTTGGCTTGTGTGTTAGACTAGATGGGGAAATCAGAAGATCTTGTTTTCTTTCTGATGCAACTTTTTACAGTGGAGTGTAAAAAGGAGGAGTGAGAGTGCTTAGCTGGGGATTCATCTAAACGTTTCCCCCAGGCTGTATCCAGTCTTTCTCCCTGAGGAGGAAAATGAGCAGGAATAGTGAACTAGGTGATAATTCAGAGCAAATGGTGTTTGTGGCATACTCACAGCATGTCTTCAATGCTTTCTGTCCTAAGCTCGAAGTAGAGAACAGAGGCCGGTATCCTGTGATTGTTTTGTTGTTGTCTGTCTTCACAGAACTACCAAGAGGCTTTGCACTACATTGGAAAACTGCCCTTTGAACAGGCAGAGAGTAACATGAAGCGATATGGTAAAATCCTGATGCACCATGTCCCTAATGAGACCACTGAATTGCTGAAGATCCTTTGCACTGATTACCGTCCCTCGGGAGGTAATGAAGGCCCTGGGATGCTAGAAGGAAAAAAGGTATGGTTTGTGTTGACTGAGAGTTGTTGCTCTCCAGTAGTAACTTTGCAGTGAGTGCTTCTGCATGCCTTGTGTTGCCATCCTGATGTTTTAGGTATAATGAGAATTATAACTTAATAAACTCTGCTCAGGTGAGACCCCACCTGGAATACTGTGTCTGGCTCTGGAACCCTTAGCACAGAAGAGGCATGGACCTTTTGGAGTGGGTCCATAAAAATGATCGGAGGGATGGAACACACCTGCTCTGAAGAAAGGCTGAGTGAGCTGGGGTTGCCCAGTCTGGATAAAGGAAGGCTTCAGGGAGACCTCATTGCAGCCTTTCAGTACTCAAAAGAGTTTTATAGGAAAGATGAGGACAAACTTTTTTACAGGGCCTGTTGTGATGCTACAAGAGGTAATAATTTTAAAGTCAAAGAGGGCAGATTTAGACTAGATAGAAGGAAGGAACTTTTTATAATGAGGTTGGTGAAACACTGAACCAGGTTGCCCGGAGAACTAGTAGATGGCCCTATCCCTGGAAACACTCAAGTCAGGTTGGATGAGGACCTGAGCAATGTGATGAAATGGAAGGTGTCTCAGCTCTTTGCAGGGGTATTGGACTAGATGACCTTTAAAGTTCCCTTCCCACCCAAACTATTCAAGGATTCTATGAGAAGCTCCGTTCTGATGTGCTGGTAGTCCAAGAGGCAGGGACCTCTTAAAGTTATTGCTCAGGACTGATCCTTGATGTTATCGGCATCCTGTATTGTGCTGTATCTGTCCTGTCTGAGACTCCGGAAATGAACATTCCTCATGGCAGGAAGGAAGCACTAGTGTGGCTTAGACTGATGTGGGTGGTTGTCTTTTTCTGACTGTTTTACAGGCTAATTCAGAGGAGTTCATCCCAGTCTTTGCAAACAATTCCCGAGAACTGAAAGCTTTTCTGGAGCACATGACTGAGGTGCAGGCTGACTCTCCACAGGGTGTCTATGACACTTTACTGGAACTTCGATTGCAGAACTGGGCACATGAACAAGACGAGCAGGTTTGAGCTCCTGCAGCATTGTGTTTTGAGGGAAAGATTTGGTGTCTGTGAGTCATATTTGCATTCCTGCAATGCTCTTTCCAGCTGGGCATTGACGACATGAGGCAATACATATGCTGTGCTGGACAAATAGCACAGAAATGGGAAAGCAGCCTAGTACCTGGGAGAATATTCCCTTCAGGATGGCTGAGCTTGTTTTGTTTGTATGTCATTTAAGGACAGATTCCAGACAATACAGCCTCTGTGAGCAGATAGCTTGCTCACAAAAGTATCTTTACTTGCTTGCCTAGATCTGTGAGGATGTTGGCTGTTTGGGCGAAGAAAATCATGTCCTGTTTGCTTAAAAGGGTTAAAGAGCAAGTACCAAAACTGACCTGCCATGAAAGAGCTCCAAATTGTCGGGTCTTAGTGCAAAATAGTGTGTATGTGGGTGTGCCTGGGTTCCTCTTCTTGACCTCTCCCCCTTCTTTGTAGATTAAGGAGAAGTTGCACAATGAAGCCCTCACCCTCCTGAAGAGTGGAAGGTTCAAAACAGTCTTTGATAAGGCCTTGGTCTTATGTCAGATGCACAATTTCAAGGATGGTGTTCTTTACCTCTATGAGCAGGGCAAACTGTGAGTGTTACTCTTGTCTTTAGAGTCCTGTCCTTCCCCTCTTGCCCCCACTGCAGCGATTTCTGAGCCATAAATATCTGTACCGTTAATGATAGTCACCTCTCTAGTGTCTCAAGATGGGCGTGGTAGATGATTGCTCTGCAGAAATACCTCACTGTTGAAGCAAGGCAGTTATATAGAGTGAAAAAAATACTTGTCTTTGGCTTCTGTGTGAGTCTGGGGATTGCATGGCTGGGGGAAAAGCTGCAAAACCTCAAAGGGCGAGATGGATTGTTGCAGCTGATGAGTTTTTCTCCCATAGTTTCCAACAGATCATGCACTACCACATGCAGAATGAGCAGTACAAGAAGGTGATTGAGGTGTGCGAGTTGTATGGCGACCAAGAGGCTTGTCTCTGGGAACAGGCTCTTAGCTACTTTGCACGGAAGGAGGAGAACTGCAAAGAGTATATTGCTGCAGTGCTGAAACACATCGAGAACAAGAATCTTATGCCTCCGCTGCTTGGTAATGACATGTGACATTCAACCCTCAGCCTCCCCTGCCGTAAAACCCCAACCCAAGCAAAAACCAGAAAAAAAACCCACAAAAGACTCCAACCCAGACTCGTTTGTAGTGCTTTCTGTAGATCAGACATTAGAAGAATCAATGAAATTGGAGCCTACCATTTGAAGTAATAACCTGCTCCATAGGGAAAAACTATGTCAGTGACAGCTCCCTATTTAGGGAGAAAGATCTGCAGTATCAGTGAGATGTCTCATACATGATTTCTGTTCTGTCAGTGTGGGGCAGTGCAGGGTGTGCTGAAACTCCTGTTGAGCCTTGGTGGAGAACTAAAATCCAATCCACTACTAGATCCTTCCTTTGTCCCTTTTGGTCTGAGTTATCCAGACATGCTCCCAGTTGCCCATTTCTGGAAGAGATCAAACTGAAAGAGAATCTTTAAGTGAGCTCTTCCAATTCCATGAGAATGCCAGCTGCCTTTGCCTGTAAGTGGTCTATCCCAGGAAAGCAGTCTGCCCTGGCAGTACAAGTATAGCTGCAGTTTTTGTGCTTGTGTTTAAACTAACATCTCAGTTCCTCTCAGTTGTGCAGACGCTGGCTCATAACTCCACAGCTACCCTGTCTGTGATTAAGGATTATCTTGTCAACAAGCTGCAGAAGCAAAGCCGCCAGATAGAGCAGGATGAGCAGAGAATTCAGAAATACCGAGAAGAAACTATGAGGATCCGCCTGGAAATTGAAGAGCTAAAAGCAAGGTGCAGGATTGTGTGCTGTCTTGTCTAGTCCTATTCAAGGACAGAACTGCTGTTTTCTTTTAGTAAGGTGAAGTGTAGTTTGTCTTTCTCATGCTTCTTCATCTTGTCACTCAGTCCCAAGATTTTTCAGAAGACCAAGTGTAGCATTTGCACCAGTGCATTGGAGCTCCCTTCCGTCCACTTCCTGTGTGGTCATTCCTTTCACCAGCACTGCTTTGAAAGCTACTCTGAGAGTGATTCAGAATGTCCTACTTGCATGCCAGAAAACCGCAAAGTGATGGACATGATCCGAGCCCAGGAGCAGAAGAGAGATCTGCATGACCAGTTTCAGCATCAGGTAGGGTATCATTGCCTATCTTACCAAGTTGAAATAAATAGAGTTTAGATTCATTTACAGACCTGTAAATGGAGGCTGGTAGAGACAGGTAAGGCTTGAAAGTATTTTGTAAACAAAGTTATGTTAACTGGATAATGAGGCATTAGACCCTAGGGTGGCTGCATTGTGTAAAGGGCATGAAGAGTCATTGTTGGCTCTGTGAAGGTGAGAGAGAGAATCTGTCCTCATCTGACCCTCACGTGGGCCTTGAGACCTATTGGTCAGTGTGACAGCTGGTCAACAGGTTGTATAGAACTAATTAGGGAGAAAGGGAGAAGAATAGTGTGAATTGGAATGGGGACAGCACCAAAATGTGGCATCTACCTTGTGTTCCCCAAGGATGAATTAAGTGGTGAGTGTGAGAATGGGACATTAGCTGGAAAATGTTAAAACACGTGGAAACTAGAGCAGTTGAGGCACTCGCCTTCCTGCTTAATTCTGTTGGTCATTAACTCCTCGGTGCATGGCTCAGAAGTGGCGTTGAAACAGGAGCTGGAATGGCCAGTGTCAGAAAATCTAGCAGGTTCTTCTGCTACACCCAGCCCTTGCATGGACTGAGCAAAGAGCCAGGGACTGACATGAGCTGCCCCGTCCACTAAACCAGAGGCTTCTAAGTGCAGGGGGAGAAAGGAAGGAGGCTAGAAGCAAGAGGCTCTGGAGGCTTTTGCTGATGCTGCTGCTTTGTGTCTGGCAGCTCAAGTGTTCAAATGATGGCTTCTCAGTCGTTGCTGACTACTTTGGTCGCGGCGTCTTCAATAAGCTCACCCTGATCACGGACTTGCCCTCGGGAAAGACCGCTACAACGATCGAGGCTGGCCTGCAGCGGGAGCTGCTCATCCACACCAAGCGCAGCACCTGACTCCAGGCCCTGTCCACACGCCCTCTCGTGTTGTACGGGGTCCCCCGCTGTGTCCNCGCCGTGGGCCTGGGGCGAGCGGAGTCTGGCGGGGGGGCCGACGGAGCGGGCGCCGACGCGTTGCTGCTGCGGGAAGAGAACGGCGTGGATGGCAGAGCGATCCGCGTGGGCACCCGCCGGAGCCAGGTAGGCAGCGGCAGGATTGGGGTGCGGGGAGTGCTCCCGCCCGGGTACCCGGTTCGTCCCGGGCAGCGCAGGGTCTGCGTGTTTCTCGGAGCTGAGGAGCGGCCTGAGCTTCCTCAGTTCGCGCATTTCGACTCCTGCCGTGGAATTCCGGGAAGAAGTTTGGAAAGCCCTTCCTTCGGAAGCCAGGGGATGGTCAGCTCTGTTAGCACTGTCGCGGTGCAGGGGCCGGGGGCGACGGCGCGGGTCTCTCCCGGATCTGGCTGGGACCAACTTGCAAGCTCTTGTAGGGAAAACCCCCCAATAACTGATGCTTGCAGTCCGCTCAAAGGCCAGGGAAGGGACGTATCCAGAGATAGAGAAGGTATCTGTCGCCAGCGGGCTAGAGTAGGGAGGAGCAGCCTCGCAAAAGGAGATAAGCGACCCTCAGGCCTTTGCACTGAGATAATCTCGTTCCTTTTGGTAGCATGTTCTAGGAAGAGTTCCGTGCTGTCACAAAGGCACTCTATGTAGACATCAGGACAAGGGAGATACCCGTGCATATATGCTATCTCATGTAATAACCTGAGGCTTTTGGGGCGCTTTACAAAGGGAGGCAGCTACATACATTCATTGTACTTGTAGGGAGCTGCAGTCCTGAGAACGACGTTAATTACCAAAGGGTCTTGGGCCCTTCGGTGGGAGAAAAGCTGAAACTCGTCTGTAGTTGCTTGAGTCTGCTGCCGCTTGCATGTGCAGAAGGATGATACACTAGTGATTGTATTTTACTTGCTTCTGGTTTTCTTATGCACTGGAATGTTCTTCATGCAGTTTACTGCTTTGAGATTTGTTTCTTGCTGTACACAATGATGTAAGCTGTTACTTTTGTGTGTGTGTGTTTGTAGAACCTCTAACTAGGTCTTTGTTCTTATAGAGGATAAGTAACTTGTATTTCACGCTAACGGTGGATTTTTCCACCAGCTCAGTGAAATCCTTCTGGCTTCTCCCAAAGCTTGCAGTATTGGTAAAATTCATACTCTTAGAGAAAGCGGGAGGCTTTAAGCCTAACCTTAACCGTAGCCCAGCGTGCAATATCACTTGTTCTTTCATTGCTGAGCGACAGAATAATGGTTTTGCTTACTTTTCCACCCACTTGTTGATGTGCGGTCATCAGTCAGCAGTTGGGTTCCACACAGGTGAAACCAAGAAGTGATAGCATGAGAATCGTGATCTGTAGGTTTCTGTTGTAATCACTGTCCCTAACTCGATAAATTTATTGCAGTGCTTCATCAGTGGTTGCACCACAGTCATGCTGGACATGGGGAGATGTTGTCGTGGCACTTTAGTCAATAAAAGAAGTTCTTCAGTGAAGTGTTCTGGTCATGATAGGAGTTCACACAGTTCAAGGAGTTTGTACCTATGAGTGATGTAACTTGAGGCAAACTATTTCTAATGCTTTTGATTTAGAGAGAATGTACTGGTCATGCATGCCTGGTTGTGGGAGAATGGCAAAGCCTCCTTAGCTACTGTATGGACAACGTGCTCTTTCTTTAGGACTTTGTTTTCTGCTTCCTTGTAGCTGGCCCGGATTCAGACCGATAGCGTAGTTACGATGCTCCGTGAGCTATACCCTGACCTCCACTTTGAGATTGGTAAGTTGTTTTTTTTTGGATGTTGCCCTGGGGTAGATGGCAAGGAGCAGGAGCCAGCGGGTTATCTTTGTGTGCAAGGGGTGTGTGTGGAGTCAGGAGGAGGAGGTCTGTCTAAATTTATCTGAGAGTGCCATCTGAATTCAGTTCAGTTGTGTGGCTGAGCAACTGCTGCTGCTTGTTTCTTCTACGGGAGATGGATGGATTTCATAAGCCCTTGATGATTTAAGTGCTGAGCATGCGATGGATATGATGTTGTGTTTCTCCGTTAGCAAACTTTGTATTGTTCTGGCTGCACCCCTCTGAGCATTAGGGGCATTTTCTGGTCTGGGGCTCAAGGCTTCAACAGGAGTAACAGGAGCTCAGCCATGCACTGAAGAGAACTGTTTTACATGTGCTCACTGGCACTCCAGAGACAGACCATGGCAGTTTCCACTGGGTCAGCTCTTCCCCAAACCTGCCCTCTTTCACCTTGCTTTTGTTTTTGAGGACAGTGAAAGAAGTCTCAATTTCACTTGTCTTGAGTGCAATGTATTTCTCGAAGTGAGCTGCTCTTGTATTGAGCTTGAGTCAGTGTTCACACAGTAGTGTGTGACTGCTCGTGGCATTTTGCATAGATATTTTCAGCCTAAGCCCAGTGCTTTTATCAAGCCTCACATTTTACCTGTACTGTGTCTGAGCAGTGGCCATGTCAACAACTGGGGACAAGATCTTGGATACAGCGCTTTCCAAGGTAAAGGATCTTCCTTTATTCAAGAACTAATTGTATTTATGTTATATTGTCTTATGCTTCTTTTGTGATTTATGTTTTTCCATTTATGTGTAGATTGGAGAGAAGAGCCTCTTCACCAAAGAGTTGGAAAATGCACTTGAAAGAAATGAGTAAGAGCTTACTGTTTCGTCTTTCTCCTTAGCATTTGGTGCTCTTTGGACATATTTGGCTTGCTGCATAGGTGATCTACTTTCCTTCAGTCCTAGTATTTCTCAGGCTAAAAAAAGTAATCACTTTTTTTTTCACTGTCACTGTCTTTTTTTTCCCCCTTTTTTTCTCTCTACCCTGGGCTCAGGCCTTGTATTTTGAAGTGGAACTGTTGTGTCACTTGGTCTGCCCCAGTTAGGTTTTCTTCTGTTATTTGTGTATTACATGCTGTAATACACAGGGAGGATGTGATCTCATATGATTACTGCTTATGAATATATTTTTTAAAAAATACTTTTCTTATTGGTGGTAATGTATTGCAAAACAGATTTATTGTCATCCTATAAATGTTAACATTTTTTAATTTATGCAAGCTAAGTGTGCAGGAGTATTTGACATGGGCAAATTGTGCTGTGTTCTGTGCAACTTGTCTCTACAAAAAACCTTGCTTCAGATGCCTGAGCAGAGAGAGATTAGTGCTGGTTTCGTGGGTTTGAGGTGTTGGAGAATTTTTGTTGTTATTTAATCTCTCTTTCTTTTCAATATTCTGAAGAGGGTTTCGGTGGTGCCTTAGTTATGTTTAAAAACAAAGGTATTCTTGTGCATCTCTGCCACAAAATTACATCATACTGCATTTTCAGTGAAGTTGGTGAAAAGCTATTGGAGACTCAAATGTTTACAATTATGCTCGGTTCCTGTGTGACAAAACAGGTAGCCTGTAGTTTGGCTTGTTGTTACTTAAAAGTTTGACACATAATACCAACGCACATACTGATGCATTTTGGTACAGTGAGTCTCTCTGTGTGAACATCTCCAGCATCTTCCCCTCATTCAGTCTGATTGTTTGATAAGTGTCTTTTGTCACTGGGTAAGGGGAAAAGAGAGACAGAGGAAGGTGAAGTAGCCTTTTAGGAGTAACACAAAAACTGTATAGTAATCCTGAAATTCTTCTCCCTTCTCCAAATTAATTCCCAGAGTGGGTTCAAACTTTTCTGTAGGTGAACTGCAGGCCTCTGGTAGATCGCCACATGAGCTCCACCATCTGTTCTCTGATTATTATTCTCTAATTTTTAGGGTTGACCTTGTGGTTCACTCCCTGAAGGACCTGCCAACTTCTCTTCCTCCTGGCTTTACGATTGGCGCTGTCTGCAAGTAAGTGTGGATATGAGACTTGATTCTCTTGAGAGTCTTGCATTTTATAGTGTTGTTGAAGGGGAGAGCAAAGACAGTGTAGGTTCTTTTAGGTGTTCAAAGTTTCCTGTGATTGGTCTCCAAAACAGTGGAAGCTCTAGGGCTGCCCTAGTGCTCTATAGCTGGCAGGTGTGCTGAAAATTCTTGCTTGTACAGTGATGATGGAGTATTTGGGAGCCAGAGGTAGTTCTTCCAGGAAATTATAGCAGAACAGTTGAGCTTACCAGCCTTGCCTTAAATGATGTGTCAGGCATTCTGCACTTGCATTATTTTGCAGAAGGGAAAACCCACTTGATGCTGTTGTCTTTCATCCCAAAAACTGTGGAAAAACACTGAGCCTCCTTCCTGAAAAGAGGTGAGTGGGAGAAGAAGGGGAAGACAGGTGTAGAAACAGAAGGGGTCAGTTGGTTGATATTTTCCATTGGCAAGTCAGTCAGCTCATTGCTGTATCCTGTAGTGGTTTTACACTGCCTTTTGTGAGCATTCCACAGACATTAACCCGGACCCACTTGCTAGAAGAATTAACGCTGTCTCACAGGAGTGAGGTTCATTCTCAAGCCCCCTTGAGTGGCAGTGCTTTCTCAAGTTAGAACCTTTCTTGCCGCGATCTCTCAAGTGAATTCCTGCTCCTTGATGTTCTGCCTACTGCTGGGGAATGCATACAGTGCAGACGGGGTGTCTGGTGCAGGATTTTGGCTTTCATGGACCTGAACTATGCTTCTGTTCTCACTCCCTTGTGTTTTTGGCATTACTTTCTTGTGGTTTCTCCATTTTTAATGACCTGTCTTTCTGTAGAGATTATTGGTATCCTTTGTCTGAGACAGATCAGTGAAATTACTCAGATTAAGGTAGCTACTGGAAAGATATTTTTTACTATATTAAAGTGAAAGAAATAAACTAGCCATGACACAAAGACTTGTGTTTCTGTGCATTTGGATAGCAGGAAAATCACATCTGGTTTAGGTTTCAGGTTACCAAAAGGAGGAAGCAGAAGGGCACATACTGATTTCTTCAGTCTCATGACCAGAGACAGGACTCAAGGAAACTGCATGAAGCTGAATCAGGGGAGGTTTAGGTTGGATATTGAGAAGAGGTTCATCACCCAGAGAATGGTTCAGCACTGGAACAGGCTCCTGAGGGAAGTGGTCACAGCACCAAGCCTGACAGAGCTCACAGAGTATTTGGACAACCCTCCCAGGCACATGGTGGGATTTTTGGGGTGTCCTGCACAGGGCTAGGAGTTGGAACTCAGTGATCCTGATGAGTCCCTTCCAAATCAGCATATAATACGATTCTATGAAAAGAAGTGAACAGCATATATCTCGAGAAAGGAAATGCCCAGACTTTCAGTTTTCTGTGGTTTCCAGTTACATACTCAAAGGTCCTCTGCTTACTGCATTTCTGCCTTTGATGAAGTTCCTCTGTTTTAGTCACTTCGTCACTTAGTCATCTGGCTTTGTCTGGTTCATTTTGGGGCAGCAGAGTCTTTTTTCTGTGAAAAATGTTGTCTTTCAATGAGGTTTCATCAATCCTTGACAGTGGCTGGGGACTGCTCATCAGAAGCATATCCTGTAAATTGGCTCCTTGGGAGTTGCTTCAAGACACGCTTTATGCTAAACTTCACAGAGTGGTTTTCTTTCTTCTAAGGAGATACAAATCATTGACTGGTTTTTTGATCTTCATTTCAACTAAAAAAAAAAAATTACCATTTGTTTCCTTGAAATTTCTGTCATATATGTGGCTGGAGGTAACTGTTAGGAGTGTTCTGGATTTCAGTGATTATATTTTTCCTTGCAGTGTGATTGGAACCAGTTCACTTCGGAGAGCAGCTCAGCTCAAGAAGAAGTTCCCTCATTTAGAATTCAGGGATATTGTATCCTTTCCTGGCAAACAGTGAGAGCTGGGTAAAGCTGCAAACAGGAAAGTACAACTTTGTGTAAAATCTAGATTCGAGGCTGATTTGTGCCACCTGACTTACAAGAACAAACTGCTTCCTCAAAGGCTGTTCTCCACTACCCTGTTCTGAGGGCAGGGTAGCACTGTAGCCATCCTGTCCTCTGCTTTCTCATGAGGCTGTGAAGAAGCAGCCAGCCTTGATCTAGCTGGGGCTTCAGTGTACAGATGAATTGTATGTTTTGCACTGTTTGAAAAACTGCATGACAGTGTCTCCCATGTGTTTGTCATGGGCGTGTGACCAAATGTTGCTGGATTTCCAGTAACCCTGGATGCTGTTTGGACCACTAATTCTGTTGGGGGTGGCTGACTTACTGAGAAAAGGCATTGTTACTTCAGTCCTAGGAGCAGAGTTCTTTGCAGTGCAGAAGGAGTTGGGTGCTAATAGTGTACTTCAATGGTGTGCATATTTTTGTAGAATCAGCACTTGAATTAATATTCCATAATACATGGTAACATTCTATTTTAACAAACAATTGTGCGTATTTAACACTTCTTTGAGGATGGTACTGACATTCTCATTTGGAAACTGTTGGATTCTGTACAGTCTGCAAAGATTCAGCTGGTTGTAGGACTATTTTCCTGCTGTTTCTATGCTTGCTTAATCACTTCTACAGAGAGGAAACTTAAATACCCGTTTAAAGAAGCTAGATGAGAAGGAAGACTTCAGTGCCATCATCCTGGCTGCTGCTGGGCTGAAGAGAATGGGCTGGGAAAATCGCATTGGCCAGGTGAGGCACAGCAAAGCAGAAAGTACCATTCTCTGCTGAAATACCAACTGTGTGCCTTTCAGACCTTGTGGTTGTCCTATCCAAGATAAGCATGCAATCTCCTGCCTCCATTGCCATGTTAGCTTTGATTTGAGGCACTTCTGGAAGGAGTGGTTGGGTTTTTTGGTTGCTTGCTTTTTTTCTTTGTACAGAAATTTTTCATGTTCCGTTTTCCATGGTTCAGTTTCAGTTTGTAATCATTGTCTCATAGCACTTCACAGCACTCGTGTCTAGCAACACAACAGTGTGCAAGGCTGAGATTTTAGTGATTAACTAATTCACAAAGCGTTGCACTCCATTTGATGGAAACTGCGTTACCTCACTTTTGTGGTGGAAACACTGAGGCATGGGAAGGGAGACGTGATATTTCTTTGGTCTGACATGAAATCAATTAGTATTAGAGACAGGAATCTGGCTCTTGTTTTCTATATTGTGAGCAGTGCAACTTGAGTTAACTCTTGATTTTACTTTCTTCCAGCTCCTAGGCCCTGAAGATTGTCTGTATGCTGTCGGACAGGTACTTTACAACTTGTGTTCCTTAAAGGGCACTGAAAGCCAGCAGCAATATGATATATCTGAGTAGTTAACTGTGCTGAAGACTTCTCATGTCTTGGTTATCAGAAAAGTACTTTGATCTCTTTTGTTGGCTGTTACGCGGTTTGAGGCACAACTTGTTAGGAGACTGGGAGTCTGCTCTTCTACCCAGTGTGTTAGGGGCCGGTTCCTATTAGTGATAGAAAAAACAGTAAATGGGAAAGGTAAATCCATGCACAGCTACAGTGGGGTAACATGGCAGATATGGGGCAGGTTCTGGCAGGGTTGGTATTATGCTGCACCAGGATAACTGTGCAAAGCCACTGCAGTGTCTTTGGTCTGTGATGCTCCCTCCTTTGTGCATAGTGTCCTGACTCCTGCAGGGTAGAGCTGAAACACCTGCCTTGGAGTACATTCTTAGTGCTCCTGTTTTTAGGTGGGCAGACTCTTCCAGTCCATGCTGGCTGCATGGCTGAGCTTACACAGCTAGTATCAAACTTGCTAAACCAGAGCTGGTGATCTGTTAGTGATTGCAAGTGACGAATCTGCACATTCAGTCTGAAAAAGTGATTTTGATCATGCATTTGTCAAGTATCTGCAGAGTTCTAGAATGGTTTGAGGTGGCAGAATGATCTTTAACACTTGCCTGAATAAGTTCTGATCTTCTGTTTATAGCAGCTACTGTAGGACGACTCTGCAGCCAGCAGAGTGTATCGTAATTCATTTCTGTGAACATTGCTCCCTTAGTGAAAAGGGTCTGAGCCTCCGAGTTCTGTTTCGTGATGAATGCTGATGCATGAAGTTGAAGAATTATATTTTGTTGTGTGTTTCTTCTAGGGTGCCTTAGCAGTGGAAGTTCGTGCCAAAGACCAAGAGATACTGAATATGGTATCTGCCCTGCATGATGCAGACACTGTGTTGTGCTGCATTGCTGAGAGAGCCTTTATGAAGCGTTTGGTAGGTCTGGCACCCTTCTTCTGCCTGCAGCAGTAAACACTGATCTGCTAGTTGACTTGATGCCATAATATAGGAAATCTGTTACACTTCTCTAAAACTGCAAGGGAGAGTACTTCTGAATCAAAAAGGGCCAGAAGAGTGATGGGCAGGGTTGTGTGCAGCCTAAACTTTTCAGAGGCCTCTGCTTTGAATGTGTTGGGTAGGAGCCTCAGTGTCAGCTGCTTTGTGTTTTAGGAGGGTGGATGTAGCGTCCCTGTTGCTGTCAACACCCTGCTGAAGGATGGCCAGGTGAGGAGTACTTTGTATTTTTCATGGATTATTTCTGAAAACCTATTCCAAGTGTGTGCACGTTTCCATAGCTTTTCCTGAAGCTAATTTCAGCAGGTATTTTTATAGCCAGTTAGGGCAGATAGTCTCCTGATTTGACCCTTCTGTGTTTGTGTCCAAAGCAGGAGTACAAGAATGGGTCTGGCTACTGAAGCTGTCTTTCAGAAAATTCCCTTATAATATATACCAGATTCCCCCCTCCACCCCTACTGCTTATTTCATGCTGTTCTGAGGTCTGAAAGTATTGCTTTTGACCCTACCAAACCTGTTTTAAGGAGGTGGGAAACTAGAAAAAAACTTCAGCCTTTTCCTTGAGAAGTCACATCTTCCCTAACAGGAATTACATTTCTTATATTTGTATGGTACTGCTATTCATGCTGATCCCACTGCATGACAAAAGCCCTTCCTGCCAGACTTAGCTTTGTATATTGGGTGGGTTTTTTTAAAGAGGGGGTAGTTGGCTGCTTGTTTGTTTGTTAATGTGGTAATAATCCATTCTATATATCTTTCCAAGTTGTATTTGACAGGAGCAGTCTACAGCTTGGATGGATCTGATAGCCTGAAGGAGACCATGCAGACTGGTGTTAGTTATCCCCATCAGGTACGTGAATCACGGTGGCTTCAAAACTCAAACCTGAAGCTAAATGACAAAAACTGAACTGAGCCTTTAGAAATAGATTATATTTGGTCTGGTTTCTTGTAAGCTGTAACAGCACACTGTTCTTGAGGCTCTTCAGACTAGGTTTTACCCTGTTTCATGGATGTCTTAATTCCTTGCCCACTGTTTTCCTGCTGCCTTACTTTGAGGTGTTTATATTTGCAGAATGAAGATGGACCGAATGATGATGTGCAGCATGTTGGCATCACAGCCAAGAATGTTCCTGGTCAGGCCCAGGAAGCTGCAGAGAACCTGGGTGTTGAACTAGCTAGTTTACTTCTGAGCAAGGGAGCAAAGCATATCCTTAGTGTGGCAAGGCAGCTCAATGATGCCCGCTGAACCTGGGGTGTGGCCAGCAGGAGTGCTACAACTCTAGCTACAAGTCTGTGCAGCTACATCATGATCCTCTGGAGGGATTTATTTCAACATTCACACCAGTCTTACCTGACGTTTGGGTGCAAAAAACCTGAAATATGAAGTTAACTAACTTAAGTAGTTTCTGCTCTTCAGAGTTTTCACCCCTCTCCACATTTCTCTAAATTGTTAAGCATTCTGTGAAGTATTGTCAACAATTTTTGTAGCTAGAGAGCTAAAAGAAAAAATTAAAAATAAAATAAAAGCCTTTAAGTGTTCAATTCCATTTAGGAGCAAAGTGCCCACTGGGTTATAACTGGATACACAACTGTGCTGGTACTAAAATGCTGTACTGTCTTGAGTGCTTTCAGGAGTCATTATTTCACTCACTGGATCAGTGAAGGCTCCCATTAGGTTCCTGATAGCATGTTCCTTATCCTAAAGTAGCAGAGATGCTACATTCACCCTTGGTCTTAGTGAAGGTAAATTAAGTTCACTGTTATCAGGTAGATGCACCTGATATACTAGCCAATTGGCTAGTATTAGATTGATAAGATATATATGTATATGTATTGGATATACTAGCTAAATTGGCTGGTATTAAATGAGGAAGTGGACAGCCATTTTGGTTTCCCTTGTATGTTTGTCCACAAAGGTCATGAGAGCCAGTTAGCTAGACTTGCTAGTGAAGGGGGAGCTGAAGCAGAAGCCCAAATTCCAGATACTGTGGCTTCCTGCATTTGCTACTAGATCAGCATCCTCTGAGCAGCATTTGATTGTTACAGTGCCTTGCAGAAACACTAACCCTATTGGGGTCCTGTTTTGTAAATAAAGCGGTTTTATTTTCTAGGAAACGTGCACTGAATGTCCCAGAGGTAGGTAAGAGTTAAAATAACGGGTCCTTACGGAGCAGCTCTCACGCTCAGTGTTTGACTGGCCCGGGCCGGTTCCTGCCCGCTCCCCTCCCTACCCCAGTCCCCGCAGCCACGGCCGGCCACGCCTCTCGTCCCCCTCCCTCCTCCTGCCTCCTCCGCGGATCGCAGCTCTTCCGATGAGCAATGGGGTGGCCCTGAAAAGGGCCTTTGAGTTGTGCCAGGAGGGCCGGCCGGCCTAGTACTCCTGCGACTGCTGCCCGCTGCCCTTCTTGCTGGCCTTCTTGGGCAGCAGCACGGCCTGGATGTTGGGCAGGACGCCGCCCTGCGCGATGGTAACGCCGCCCAACAGCTTATTGAGCTCCTCGTCGTTGCGCACCGCTAGTTGCAGGTGACGGGGGATGATGCGCGTCTTCTTGTTGTCGCGTGCCGCGTTGCCCGCGAGCTCCAGGATCTCAGCGGTCAGGTACTCGAGCACGGCCGCCAGATACACAGGCGCACCAGCCCCCACCCGCTCCGCGTAGTGCCCGCGCCGCAGCAGTCGGTGAACGCGCCCTACCGGGAACTGCAGCCCAGCCCGCGACGAGCGAGACTTGGCCTTAGCACGGGCCTTACCGCCACTCTTGCCACGGCCGGACATGGCGTCTCGCTCCGCTGCTGAACCGATGCGGCTGGAAATGCCGCACCCGGGATTTTTATAACCTCCCGCCAAGTAGGGTCCAGCTCATTGGACAGCGCTACCGCCCCTAGCTATTGGTGCGTTTGCCGGAAGAAGCTTTTTGCTGACTGGTCACTTGTGTGATACCAACGCGCTTGCTCTGAATGTGTTGGCCGCGGGGTCCGTCCAATCAGCGACCGAGGCGCCAAATTTAAACCACGCCGAGGCTATTTGTAGGGCGCTGGCGCCGGCCCTCGGCGAGCATGCGCGATGCCGGCCCGCCCGCTGAGGGGGAGGTGCCGATCCAACAGAGCCTTCCGTGCCGCCCGTCCAGGCGCGCGGTGCTTCAGGAGGGCTGGAGTCAGTCCCTGGGCCTGGTCCGTTGTCTGGGCCTGGCTTCGACCCAGAGCGAGGTAGAGGGGCCGCCGGGATGCCTACAGACTGAGAGGTATCCTTGTCTGTAGGGGCATTTGCCTTAGGGTGGCACATGGGGGGAAGAGCAGTTAGGGATGTGAAAAAGCCTACCATGAGATCCTTTTTAGGGAATTCTGGGAATGTATGAGGATATATTATGGGTTTATAATATGGGTATATTAAGAGAAGCACCAAAGGAGAGTGAGGAGTCAAAGTGGACTAGGAGAAAAAAACCCATGGGAACACTGAAGGAAAAATAAAAGTGAAGAAAGTGATGTGAAAAATGCAGATTAAAAGATTGGCTTTTCGCAAATACTACAATGAATACTATATATATAATGTATATTGATTAGTAGTGCTGTATTAATATCTTTTAAGTAGTGTGGTAAATATAGTTTATAAGCTATAGCATAATGTTAAAATAGAAACTATGTATGTGAGATATTGTTTTAAGAGAAGAATTAAGTACTCGCACCGAGACAGAAGCCACAAGATATCTAAATCTTCCAGAGAGGAATTTATGGCCTCCTTATCAGGAGAAAGTAACTTCTCGTCTCTCTCAGCCATGAAGATGCTGTCTGGGATTAAGAGGAAGATGTGGACACTGAACAGACGGAGTTTTCTTGTTTTAAATAGAATTTTTGAATATATGAATATGCAACAGTGTATTGTTTTTAAGTCGTACCTTTGTTCGCAGGGTATGCTTTTTAGCGGCGTAGCGCCCTAAACGGCATCCAGGCGTGCCTGTAACCCTTTGTTTTTATTGTCTTCTAATTGTCCTAACTCTAGTTGTCTAAATTTTTATTTCTCTAATTGTATTACTATTTTTATAACCATTTTATTATTATTAAACTTTTATAAATTTTAAAAACAAGTGATTGGCGTGGTAATGTTTTAAAATGTTCCTGATCAGTAAGCATCAGTCTGTGCTCTCTTACTTAACCCAGCTTGTATGGATTTTTTCCCCAGAGCGAGCAGACTGTCTATGCTGTGTGCCTCTGGAGGTCTAAGTGCCAGCAACTGGGATTAGGACACAGATCAGAGCAGCCAGTGGTTCCAGCAAATGGGAAGACTTCAGCACATGCAGGGAGGGGCCAGGGCTAGGTGGAATGCAAATGTGTGTGACCCCTAGCGAAGGAGCCAGACTAGAGAGCAAGTAGGATAATGGGCTTTGGAGCCCAGGACCAGATATGGGAGAAATCAGGGTTAGCAGGATGGTTGCTGGAGGTAGGGCTAAGCCAGCTTACTGGGGAAAATGGGGTGGCTGCCCTACAAGTACCTATTGGAAGGCCACATTCCTAGATCAGCTGGGAGAGATATTAATTGCTCTGTTTATATGCCTTAATGCCAGGAAATCCAGCAGCTGGTTACTGGACAGACTGTTTAAGGCCAGGTGCTGAATGATTTCATGACGTCAGTGTGTATGTGTTAATGAATATACTGTACCAGTAGACTGACAAACTGATCGGCTGGAGAGGAGGAAGAGGACTCAGCCACTTGTACCATTTGTACTTGAGTGCTGTGTGTTTTCTGTGTTGATCAGTGCTGCTGGACACAGGCATTTTTGCCTTCTGGTAATACATTCCAAGCCTTGTTACTAGCTGGACTTGAGTGTGGGGAGGTGCAGTGCCCTTGCATCTATTGGGGTACTGGACCTGGCAATTTCTACTCTTAGCCATCTCAGCATCCCTGTTTCTGCTGTTGCATTATTTCACTTTCCCTACCACTGCTCTTGCAAAGACTATAACCTGGTACCCCAATGGCTGTTCTATGTTTTTCTGTCGGGTAGGTAGCAATTCTGTGTTGAACTATGGTGGAAAATACTGCTCTGTAAATAATTATTTGTATTTGAGGAAAAGGGATTGGCAAGCAGCAGGGTCTTAGTTCTGCATTAATAAAAGGACCTTACTGATGCCCTGTTAAGACAAGGATGTGGTGATCCTTACTCTGCTAGCCTGTTCCAGACGTGTCCTCTTCCAGGGAGGAAGGCAGATGATAAAGGTATTCAGAATTAAAAGCTCATCAGCAGGAACATTCCCAGTAGCCATAAAAAAGGAGGGAGTCCACTGCAGAAATGATCAGCTGCCTAACATGGTAGAAAGCTAGAGATGGATCATATAACCGTTTCACTGCATGTCAATATTGTTGAGGCAAAACACTGCAGGGGAAAGGGTACCATGAATTATTTTATTCTTGGAGCACTCTGAGTTTTGAGTATGGGTTATAACATGTCCTTCTATGTCCATGGACCAAAAACAGGATTGGAGAAGCCAGGAATGGAGTCTGGTTTACTTATTCTGCCCACAGAAATTAAAGTTGATGTTTTCTCTCCGTGAACAGGATTGTATTTGCTAGTTGTATAGAGATTCCATCTTTCCCACTTTCCCTAAGTGCTGTCATTTGCTTCCCCTCTAAAAGGTATTCCTAATAACAATGATGTCCAAGTAGCAGTGAATCTTTTCTATCACTGAATTGGACAAAAGCCTTTGGTGCACAAAGAACATCCCGGTTCAAAACTAGCCCACACAACGCAGTTGCTTGTGTTTTGACAGGTATTCTGAGGTTCCCAGAGGGTGGGAGCAACATCAGTTGAATCATTTGGTCAAGCAACTGGAGAAAATGGACTGGCACGTAGACCTCTTTCCCTTGCTCCTGACAGTCCAGTCAGACATCATAAAACAAGCGCACTAGTTGGTACCGGATCGAAAATGCAACCGTGCTGCCAAGGACCTAGGTAAAAATCAGACACATAACAGAAACATTATACTGTCAAATGGTTTACAGGCTCTCAGATTCCTCCTTTCCAAATGGATTTGCTAAGCTTTCCAGCATGCCTTGTTTCATAAAACAGCAACTAAAAGGCTACTTCTTTTAGGTATAGGAAGATAAAGGGCAGAAGTCTATCCAAAGACATTGTTTCTTACTCTGATGATTTTAGGTATCAGTGGGAGATTTCTCCATTTGCCTGCACACAGTCACATTCTAAGAACACGTGGATCAGATAAGGAATAACTCCTTCCCCCTTAAGGAGCCTGTATTGTAACATAAACCCCATGGTTTGTAATAGAAAATACCTTATGTCAAAGCTGAAATTCAGCATCCTTACAATAAGGTGCTGTCTGGACTTCTCTGCTGCGACTGGGATCAAGATAAGTGTTATGTACTTCCTGTCTTCTCCCACCCCTGATGTCATCTGCCTGAGCCCTCAACAGGCTGCCATTGCAAGTTCTTCCTCTCAAATCAGAAACTGGCTAAGTGTCTCTTTCCTAGTAAGAATCCCTTATCTTAAATCTGAAGATGAAAAGGAGGATTTTATTGTGGGCAGTTAACCAATGCAGGCCTTTCCAAAAGCGATGTTTTTACTACACTATGCTCGAGAATTCACATGCTGAATAGAGGCAGTGGCAGGCTCTGTGAAGTATATCCTTATGCTCAAGTGGCTTCAAAATGCTCCTGCATGCCCCTCAGACTGAAAGACTGCTGAGCCACATGCCATGTTTACACAAGTCCACTTGCTGGCGACAACTCTGAGACTGTTGTTTGGTATTACTGAAAAACAGGAACATACCAAAAGGCTGTCTTGAGTCAGAGTGACAACGCACTCTGCTCTGCTCGTGTTTTTCTTGCAACCAGTGCCTTGTGCCTTGGGAATCTTCTTAAGCTAACCTTCTGACTTTTTATAAGCTCTCAGTGAAAGGGAGGTGTGTGTGGATTTCTTTCTTCCTTGAGGCGTGTAAGCCTCTTATTCTCCCCTCAGGCTCCACAGCTCAACTGCACCTTGTGTGAAGAGCACGATATTTTACTTTCCCCTTTCCCCTTAAAACTCTTGAGACTTACTTGGATCTGTTTCTATTGCAGAGTAAATCTTTCTACTGGAGGAACCCTTTGTCTGACCTGAATGAGTAGCAACAGGAGAGTGAGATTTTGCTCGTGGGTGGGTCCGATCAGCTTTATGACAAAATTAATAAGTGTCATATTATTGCATTCGGTGTATTCGCCATCTTCATCTGTTCCACTCCTCACATCTACTACATGCAAGATCTTGACTACCTGAGGAAAGAAATATTGCACGCTATTTCACCAGGTATGTTTGGTGTTCACTGGCTAGCCCTTTTGCTGCATCAGCCCTGAAATCCTGGTTGTGCTCTTACTGAAAAGACAGGACAGACTTATGATGGTTCTGGGGCACTTCTGTGTGTGGTTATTCTGAAAGACTGATTTTTAACACAATCAAGTGACTGTGAGGGATGGCAGCAAGACTTTCTTTCAGATTTGAGCCAGGCAGTAACTACTGAACCCAGAAGTTCTGCATTTTCTCCCACCCTGTTTCTCTTGCACTCGATGACTGCCTCAAAATGCATCTGAATTTTTAATGTTTTCCACAAATTACCTTCAGAATGCTTGTTCCCAGGACAGAGAGGCTCTTTGTTTTGAATTTGGAGTAGCTCATCTCCAACTTCCCTGTACTAGGATTAAGCCTAAAAGAAACATTTAAAATTTAGTCCAGATACAATAAGGAGATAGAGAGATCACTTTGTAAGCAGACTTAGATCCATAGCTGAGAAAGAAATCCAGTGGTAGAAAAAACTGGAATAACCTGATGCACTTAAAAACAGCTGCTGGTATCTAGCCCCTCAAGCGGGGCAAAGAAGACTCCTTCCCATTGCACCCCCCAATATATGTTGTGTAGTTTAAAGAATAAAACAGAAGAATCTAACATCTGCAGAGAGAACTGCTGATGTGGCATAGTGCTACAGAATGCTTGCTACTATGAAATCTTAGCAGATCCCACTGCCGCAGCATTAAAAGCAGCCTGTGTCAATTTCTCTCAATCTTGTAGGTTAGAATCATCATGTTCTAACCTTGTTAAAAATCATTCTGTATCTGAGGTGTGGGCTGGTCAGAAAAGTGCACTTCTTTGAGAAACCTCTACTGTATGATCTGACTGTAGCTGGCAGAGTGAGCTGCTGTCTTTTAAAGAGAAAACATACTTTGATGGCTTTTAAAAAGAGCACCTTCTACCACTTTTCTCAGCTGGTATTGGAGATAAAAGACACAACCTGTAGTACCACTATAGGTCACTTGGTACATTACCTTGGTAGCCGGTGACGGGGACAAGGAATGACGTGGAAGAGTTGAGGCAATGAATAGAGGAAGTTGAGTACTTGCGGGATGAAAAAAAGCAGCATTGTTTTGCTGAAGTGTCCCAAGATCCCCACCACAGCAAAGGTCATGCCAGCAAAGTAGCAGAAGGTATCCCCAACAAACACTCGAGATGGGTACCTGCAATCCATGCAGCAGAAAAGCAAAGGTCTGACATGACTGCTATTGCCACAAAAATGACTATTTATAACCACTGAATGTATGCCCACATTGCAGGTCAGGGGCCAATGGGGATCTGCAGCAGATCTATGCAGTAAAAACAATTGTAGGTATTTATTCTAAGAATTGCAAGACTGGGACCCACCACTTGACTTGTGGAGAATATTGTATGAAAAGACAGCCAGTGAGGCACAGGAGAGAGTGTATTCTGCTTGTTTGGGTGAGCTGGTGTGACCGCAATTGTTCTAATACAAAGAAAAGCTACTACTCCAATCCATGCTTTGTGTTCTTGGTTCTGGCAAGAAGCCTCTCCGCACTCCAGCGTTCCACACCTGCACATGGTTAAGTGGTTTTGTTTGTTCAAAAAGGGAAAAACTAGAGGGAAAGGATGCTTCCAAACAAATTCTGAATGTCTATCCTCTTACCAGTTGTGGTAAAATAGGCCCAGCGTGGTAAAAAAAAAGGGAATCATGAAGTAGAGAGAAAAAATGTGATCATCTCGATAATCCCCTACAGAAAAAAGAAAAACATGTGTTTGTGATGAGACAAGACTGGTTCATTTTTAGTAATACTAGCTATTGAAATCTAGAATTCAATCTCCCTTTGCTTTTTGTGCCCACAAATGTTTGTTGTTTTCCTTACCGTTTAGCTCTACAATATTGAATATGATAATGGAAGCAGCTATCACCAGCGACTGTCCTGCTTCAATTCCATTAATTCCAGCGAGAATGTTGATGGCATTAGTGCAGAACACTGCTAGCATACCCATGTACACGTAGTAGAGGATACCTGCAGATCAGAGCGAGCCAAATGCTTCAGTATTTGGAGGCAAAGCAGGCCCTAGACCAATTCACTGAAGCTCTCACTTCTTGCTTTATACAACAACCTATTACCTAAAATCTCAGTGAGTTTTGATACTGGTAGCTTACAGATAAGATTACTTCCTCTCTTACGAGCTGGCCGTCATGTCTACATGTACTGTGACTGTGGCAAACTGCTGTGACATGGCAGCCAGCTGTAGTGCTGTTTCTGTCTTTCTAACATCCTGGTGTTATCAGCCATGTGCTGTGTGCCCCAGTACTCACCTCTATTGCCAGGATCATGGGAAAGTGATTGGTGTCTGTCTATGCACAGCTGAACGTGTGCTGGGTTTCTGGATGTTCTTTCCAGCTTAATGTTTAGTGGGTCGAGTGCCACTCTCTTACTGGTTACTTAAGCAAATCCTTAGTCTGCTCCCTCTGCAGCACGAAGTGCTTCATGTGATCCCTTCCACTGACTGCTTGCCACATGGATGATGGCTTCTGGTGATTCAGAACTTACCCAGGTCCAAGTGCATGCCCAGCAGCACCCGGAAGGGCTTAGGCACCACAATGGTCGTGTTCCCAAAGTTGGTGAAGTAAACCATGAGCAGCGGGAGGGAAGCCATGGTAGGAAGAAGCAACTTGTGGCGCCAGCGCAGATTCAGAACATCATCTGCAAAGCCCAGGAAAATCATGCAGCAGATGGCAAGGAGCGAACCGATGAGCTCCACGAACTGCAGGACAGAGAACAGGACCCCGGTCACCGGTGGCCACTCCCTGCCCCTGCCTGCCACGCTTGCAGCACTAGACGAGCCTCACCTCGTCGTGAGGAAAGGCCGCGCACTGCTCCTCCACAAAACATCTCAGGAAGGGCACGGGGATGAAGCAGAAGAGGATGATCAGGAACACGGCACCGCTGATCACGCCCTGTGCTTCGGGGCTGGAAGGTAGAGCGGGGGGATCAGCCGTGCCTGGGCCGGCCCCGCGGGGCAGCTCCGTGGGGCAGCGCTACTCACACGGGCCGCTTTGAGGTCTTGTTGAGGTCCTCCCCGAAGAGCCGCGCGGCGAGGAAGTGGTCCTTGAAGGCCGGGATCAGCGTGAGCGTGGCCGCGAAGCCCAGCAGCGACCCGCCGAGATTGATGAGGANGGGGGCGGGGGCGCCATCTTTGGCCCTGGCATTAGCTTCCTGCCGGCACGGAGCTCTGCTCGCACGACGGCCGGGATCGGTAGCAGTTTCAGCCGCGCTGAGGGCGTGTGGAGGGGCCTGTCCCCGCTGCTAAGGCTCGCGGTGCTTCTCCTCCTCCGCGGGGTTCCTCTGAAACTCTGCGCCGGGAGCATCGCCCGCCCAGGGACGGCCCAGCCACGGACTCCGCCCCGCAATGCCCGCAAC
>VXBC01004808.1:7686-25410 GCA_013399945.1 Ploceus nigricollis | reverse complement strand
GGGGGAGGAGGCCGGGGCCCGGGCGCTGCTCGCGGCCCTTCTCGCCCTCAGGTCCCTACGGGAGCAGTGGCAGCGAGCTTGGGTGCGAGCTCTCAACAGCCAGGCGCGCCGGCACGGGGTACGGCAGGGCACGAGCTGGGGANGCCGGGACAGCCCTTCCCCGCATGGCGCTCCGGCCGGAGGAGCCGTTAGGCACCTTGCGGACGGCTCGGTTCGGCCTGCGTGGGAGCACGCTGCGGTGTGCGAGCGCGGAAGGGGCGGAGTGGGTTACCGCGCGTCGTTTAGCGCGGGTTGGGGCAATACTGCAGTCACTGTGATGTTTCCACAGCAGTCTCTTCGAAATTTTCTGGTATTTATTTTCTTTAATTTCCCCGTATTACCATTGTATTATCTGTAGTTTTGAAGTTCACGAAGGAGAGTATGCCTTCCATATGGAAATAATTCCATTACAGCTTGTGTTGCCTGCAAGGCAGGGACTTAATGCCCACAGAAACTGTGGTCCAAAGCAGTCTAAAGTCTGTTGCAATCTCCTTTTTTTTCCTGTCGTGTGAGTGGGAAGCAGTTGCCTTTCTGTTAAGTTGTATAGGAAAATCAAGAGCTAGAAAAGATTAGCAGGAAGCTGACATATTTGAAGAAAAAGCAGTTAAAGTCTTGAAGAACATGATGCAAATTTGTGCTTGAGTTTTCCAGCAAGACAGGAAAAGTATCTCCCTTTTTGACAAAGTGACATATTCCATGTGAAGTGCCTTCCCCCACTGGGCTTAGTGCTCTCCCACTTCCCCTGCAGAAACTCATCCTCTGCTTCCATGCCCCTCTTATCACAATGCAATAGTCATCGTGTGAAGTGTTGCCAGTTTCCCATATCTGACATGCCGTGTTGAATTACTCAGATTATCACAAAATGACCTGAATGTATAAGTTCCAGAATTTAGGACTCCTGTAAAGGGAAGTTTAGTCAGTGGCTGGATTGGCATGGAGGCCCCTGGAAGGCCACACTTCAGTTTCTGCTGCAGCTGCTTCTTGTCTGGAACATGTCTGCTCAGAAAGCAGCATTGCCTCAGTGGGTTGCTGGGTCTAAAAGGTGTTCTCTGACGTGGGGTCTGGGAGTTGTCCTGGAGGACTTTGTCTTATGTGAGATTCTGGATGAGATTTGGACTTTCCTGGAGGTGCTAATATCTGTGAATTCAAGCTTTAACTGGACACCTTGTTTCCTTTCTCTGTATAGACCAGCCGAGGTGGATAGAATTACAGTTTGCGATAGTTCTGAGTTCTGACTGGATTTGTGAAAACAGGCTGGAGTGTCTCTGGGACCCCACATCATTCATCCTCTTTGGAACTATCGGGGTGGCTCTGACTGCTGGGAACTAACAGAGTTTTCTCTTTGCAGAGTTCAGTGCAGATCACATTTGAAGAGGGTCCTCAGTTACCACAAGCTGCAAATATAAGTTGTGTGACATGCAAGGGACAGTCAGACCACAGCATGGTAAGGCTTTGCTGTTCTGAACTGTACAGTTTGGTGTGATGGTGTGTTCTACAGAGACTGCTGAGGCCTTTCTGATGGAGATGGTGGAACCAGGGAGGTTTTGGGTGAGGTCTGTTTGGAGGAGTTTGGAGGCCTGTCTGCTGTTTGGAGGCTCTGGAGCTGTGCATCGGTGAGCTCTGTGAGGGAAGATGTGTTGGTGGAGCCGGGGTGTATGATGGCTGAACCCAAACATCAGGGTTCTACTGTGAAGAGCAGAAGAGAGGTCTTGTCACAGCACAGGGTCTGAAGTGGCAGATTTGCAGCGTGGAACTTGGTGAGAATAACACAGCTGCCTCTTGCCGGGATATAAACTCATCTTTTCCTTTTCTTTTTAGGTGCTGTGCTGCCATCTGTCAGCTGAAGCTGTGAAATTCCCTGTCTCTGTTACTCAGCAGTCCCCAGTTGCTGTTTCTGTGGACACGTATCATGTCACTTTGGCTGTGCTGCAGGCTCAGGTAAGGATTACAAGAAGTTAAACATCGACCTTCCTCCTCCATCTAGTCCCACATTGATCGAGGAAGGAGGACCTGATTCAGTGCAAATAAAGGCCTCGTTGGGCTGGAAGAAGCGGTGTGCTGTCACTAACATTTGGTGAGGTAGCAAATATTCCCCATCTGCATGCTGAGTGTTGTTTTCTGAGTCTTCATCTGCAGATTTTGGCTATGAAACATAGCTGTAAGAAACTCCAGAGAGTTTTGAGACATGGCAGCATTCTATACACTGCTTTCAAGTGGGTATTTAAGAAGTGAGAAGTTCAGAGAATTCAGTTCCCCTCGTGGCATAGTGGAAGGGGAAAGGTATGTCCTGTGAATATGTAAAAGTATGGTGTCCTGGTAGTCGGTGAGAAAAAGAAATCTATGGTGAGGAGTAGTTTGCTTGTCAGTTCCCATCATTACGTTCACAAGAGCACCGTGCAGCTTCTTCTGTTTGTTGGATATCGGAGATGCTTATTCCAGCGAAGAAGCTCTGAAATCACAATGGGTGGTAACTCCATAGTTACTTCCTGGCTGGATTTGATTCTTTCGAATGTGGTTTTGTTTCCATCGTGATGAAGGACATGACGCTGGAGATGGTATCTTGCTTGGAGGCAGTCTGCTCATATGTGCACCAAAAAAAAAAAAAAAACCCACATGGCAAAATTAGAAGTAACTCAGTGGTAGCAGAAGTCAATCTCATGCTGTTGAAGATGGTTTGAAGCTTGTTCTGGAACCCTTTTGCTCTCAGAAGCTTTATTACAATTTTTAGCCTACTTTTATCAGGTCACTCCAGTTTGATTTTGTACTTCTGTGGTCATCTCCTCCAGAGCTCCAGAGAGCTCCTCTCTCTCTTTAGTGTGTAGTGTGCCTGCTGCCAGTCTAATTATGGGCAGCAACTGCAGTTGCTCTTCATTTCTGAACGGTCCCCTTTTTCACATCTCATCCAATTGCTCCCCTACTCACTGGCATTTCCTAGGTCTCCTTGTCTGCATCTGGTGAAGTTTTGGGTTGATTGTTTGTGTAAGGAGTTGCATGTAGTATTCTAATTGAGGTCTTGCTGCTGCTGCTTTATGAAATGCAGGTTAGATTACCACATGCCTACCTGTATTTTGGAATACTTCAAGTACTGTGTTCCCAATTGCCCTGTGCCCTGTCTATTCTGCACACCTCTTGTTGGTTACTTACGTGGCCACTGTGTCTCATATCTGTTGCTTTTGTCCGATGACCTTCTGTGTTGTCAGTAAATGTCAACCTGGCAATTGAGAACTATATTGAATTTCATTACCCAGTTTTTACTAGAGCACTCAGGTGAGTTCAGTTTTGTTCCTGTGTGGTTCTGCCTCTGTCTGTCACACTAATGATGCTTTTATGGGTACATGGGTGTGCAACTTTTTAACTTCAGGATGGTGTATAGTTTGGTTTGTTGTTGCAGACTGTTGGTGACCCAGGTGGGTCTTCAACCTGAGGATCATCTCCTAGAGATGCATTGCTAACTTAAAAATGGTTGTGCTTACATTTGGCAATGCCTAAGTGATGTAACTCAGTAAGTATCCTATGTGTTGGTGCCCAATTGGGCACTTTTGGATTGTACTCTGCAGGCTTTTTCTTCAGTAAAAGAAAAAATGGATCATTTTTCCCTCTGGTGGTGCCTGGGCATCCAACCGCAGTGAGGAAGCCAGATCTTGCTATGGAGCTTCTGCAGCTGCTTCATCCTGTAGGCCTGGGAGCACTTGCGTTCTTATGTTCTGTTTTTTACTGTTGCACTGGTGTGAGGGCCTTTCAATTGCTGAATTTGGAATGGGGCAAAAATCACCTAATGTAAGCAGAAACTGTTTCCGACTATGTATATTTGTTCTGGGCCAGGTGGAGATACACGTGGAGGAGATACAGAATGAGGGTCTCTTGGTGTCATGGACATTCAAAGACAGACCAGACTTGGACCTTTTCGTTCTTCCACGACTTGGGCTCCCTGAGGTGAGTGGCTAACAATGGGAGGCTGACTGTTAGTGGAGGAAGGGAGGAAGGAGCAGAAACAGCTAGAAGGCAGGCTGCTGTGGAGGAGAAAGGTTGGCAACTCACTGCCATGGCCCTTTAGGGCAGTGGAGGGGATTCTTTCATCCTGGAATTGGTACTAGCTCAACTGTGTCAAAGCAGCATCCTCAAGAGGGCTGAAGTAGCACCAGTATCTGTTGAAGGCTTTCTGTCTATGTAGTTTCCTCCTGCTGTTGTCAGATGTAGAGCTGCAAAACGAGCTGGGTTGCCGCTCTTTCTTTGTGTGAGGTGGTGTTTGTTGTGTTGGTTAAGTTTGGTTGGGTTTTTTTGAAGGGATTAATTAAGATTTAAGAGATTAATGTGGGGAATCGCTGGGTTAGAGGTTTAATGAACAGAATGTGGGCGTGCTTGCACTTCTGTGATCCAAATAGGTTGGTTGATTTGTTGTTTTATTGACACGTTTGTTACTTTATCCTGAGTAGTTATAGGAATTCGGCTGTTTTTCCAAAAGTGTGGTAGCACCATCTCCTGAGGTGGTGAGCATGTGACAAACTATAAAATCTGTATTGTAAAAATTTACACCAGATAAGCTACAGAAGTAGAGGCTTAGTTTGTCTCATTTAGAAAGCTTGCATTTGCCTGCAGCTGCTACACAGAAGCTTTAAGCTCTGAGGAGGGTGAGTATGGAATATGGGAAGAGTATTTGGGAGGTTATTACTGGGAGAATGACCGTGTAGCATATCAGAGGCTTGAGAGGCAGATGGAGCGGTAAATGTGTCAGTTTTTTTATGACATTCCTGCATTTCCCCTTGATTTACGGAGAGAAGGATGAAGGGAGAGCAGATCTGTCCACTATAAAGGATCTGATCGAGGATACCATTGTCAGCACGAAGCCAGCAATGATGGTGAATTTGATGGCCTGTACTGCTGGAGCCAGTGTGGTAAGTCACTCTTCTTGTGTCATTCTTGTGCCTCAAACACAGGCCCCAAGACACTTCTGAGGGCTGAGGCTCAGGCAGGAATCCAAGGCTTGAGTTTCACTTCTGGGCGACAGCCGAATCCTGGCCTGCACTGTCATGGGAGTTTGGGTACTGCGACACGGTGCATAGGGATAATTAGAAATTGCTCTCAAGGACAACTCCTTCCACCTTTTTTCTTGAACTGATTGTTGGTCATGTACTTGTTGAGCTGGACTGCCTGAGGTACATCTCTCTTTTGGCGGTCGCCCTTGCTCTGAACACCAAGGCTCTGTCCAAGGCAGCCTTTGCAGACATGGAATGGCCCATGGTTTGTCATCGTCAGTTGACTGTCTGGTAGCCAGCAAGCTTGTTCTCGCCTGTCTCCTTCTCTGTCTGCCTTAAACTTCCCATCTGAAATAACACAAGGGCCCACTGGAGGTCAGTAGCCTTGGAAACCTGCAGCATCTCTTGATAGCTTTGCGGGTATTCCCCTGTGTTGGTATGAGGAGCTACTTAATAGATACAAGGACAATGCCTCTTGCTGCTGTCTGCTGGCGAGTGAACAATAAAGGTATCGGTCTCGCTCTCGTCATTCCTCAGGTACCCAGCAATAAGTTGACTCGAGAGTCCCCGTCCAGAGCAGCAGCAGCCCCTCTGGGTTCTAAGCTGTTGCTCCGGAATCTTCGAGTGCTGAACTTGGGCTGCCAGGGGAAGGGAGGTAAGCATGAAAACATTGCTGATCCACAGGGGCAAGTGTGCAGGTGGCGAGATTGGAGCGAGTGGATGTTTTGGGTGGGTTTGAATGGAAAAGAGGGGCGTGTGTGTGACGAACCACTGCCTCTTGTTGACGGGTGCACATGTGCCCTCTGTCTCTCTTGCAGGAGTTGGGGAGATATGCTGTGTGGCAGAGCTAGACAGCCCCCCGCAGCAGAAGTGGACAAGGCCAATGATAGGTGGCAGTGTCGGTGCTGCAGGAGAGATGGAGTGGAATGACGAGTTCTTGCTGTAAGTGTCTGCTCTCCTTCTGGCTGGCACAGTGTAGGTGGACCAGCACGGTCTCTGGGCATCATTACCATGCTGCAGTAAGTGATGTGCACGGTGCAGAGGTGAAGTCTGTGCCACAGGGCAATGTCTGTTTACGCTGCCCCTGTGCTGGACTGCTGATTCCGGCATTTGGCCCCACCCAGCTTGCGTATGTATTTCTCGCTTCTCTGGACACTCTGTGTTTTAACTGGGTGGGCAGAAATGCTGATTGTAGGTGCAGCAGGTGCAATAGGGCTGTAGCATAAACAGCCTTCCAGAGGGATTGCCCTCTCAGATTCCACTGTCAGCCTACACAGTTCTGCAGGGTACACAAACCAGAGTTCTCATTTGTGTAGTTTGGTGCTCTAGTCACGTCCTCCACGGTAGTGCATGCTACTGAAACTTCGGAGAGGGTGATGAGGCATGTGAGATTTGAGGGAGGGAAGATACAGAATGAGGTTGTTTGCTCCATGGCCACTTAAAAAAAGATTGCATAACACCAGCCCGTCTTCGGTTTCAACAGGGAGTTGGGACCTAGAAGCAAAGAACTGAAACTACAGGTGCTGGGGAGCAGCGACAGAGGGGGAAGTGAGTACGAACAGCCATAAGATCGGTTTTAAGACTGGGAGGCAAAAATGCCTGAGGGACTCACTGTGCTTTAAGCTCATGGTAGTTCGCTGTCGGTACAACGTGTGATGACTTTTGCAAAGGATTTTTCATATTTAGCTTTATATGACCTTCTGTGACTCTGTGAAGTAACTCATTCTGTTCTTCTTGCCAAAATAGTCTGGGTCTGACCTTGAATCGGGAGGTTCCTGTGGCCTGCCTGTCTGCATTCTGAAGCAGGGAGAAGCATGCAGGATTTTGCCTCCTGTATTAGGAGAGCTTTGCCTAAGGCTCTTAACTGTTCTTTTGTACTCAGCTGGGGACTAACTACAGCATCTATTTTTGATGGAGGCCACACAGTGGTCACCTTTTTAAGGGAGTTGATTCCTGAAGTTTTGGGGAGGAGCAGAGGAGCACTGCTGGCCCCTTTTCCTGTTGGTGCGAGAGGCCTTTTGGGATTCCCGGCTAGCTCTGGGCCCCAGAGGCTTCGCCGACATGAACAAAGGCAAAAGACAAAAGGCGCTCTTCTCCTCGGGACCAAGGTCCTGTTTTATTGCTAGGAGCCACCTAGGGATCTGATGGCATCCAGAAAGAGAAAGAGACCGAGGCATTCCTCCAGGGAGGTCTAAAGCCCAGGGGAAGGGGGGCGGAGCCAAGGGGCCACATCCAATGGGATACAAGTGAGGGGAGGGGAAAGGGGAGGAGTAAACTAGGAAGAGACCACCACCACTGAGGCTTAGGGGGGAGGAGGGAAGACCACGTGATATGAGAGGCTATAAACTGTGTGAACAGTGCAAATTACTAAACACCCAGTGCAAAACAACAGCAACTAAATAAACTGTTTAGTGCAATACAACATTCTCTCTCTTGAACATGGGAGTTAGTGGAGTTGTGGCGATTTGCTGTGTTGGCCCATTGTGCTGCTTCCCAAAAGCAGGGATTACCTTGGAGATGTCTGAGGTGCTGAGGTCATGTGAAGTGTTTAATTTTTGCTCTTCCTTCTTGCAGATGTGCTGCTGGCGTATGCCACACTTTTGATAGATTCTTTGGGCAAGCAGCCATCTGGGAGACAGGTCTGCTCACTGGCCCCAGGAGCTGGACAGGCACTGACAGCTGAAGCTACCATTACATTGGAGGTGAGCTTATGACCCCACAAGCTCTGCACGTATGCATGCTCTGGAAAAATTTATAATGTGAGCCTCTAGCTGGAGACACGTGTGTTTGGACCTGAGCTTAGTACAGAGGGCTAGCAGACCCTTGTGCCATGGAGAGGTGGATGTCACCTGACCCTTGGTCCCTGAGCCTCCCACTCTTGAACTGATACTGTACTGGAGATGGCTCCTTGGTGCCCAGAGCCGTAGCTTTTGTTGCCCAAACATGCCTGCCTTTCCATCTGGGAAGAAGAGTGCCTCTCTGATCAGTGTTTTACTGTTTATAGCTGCTGTTCCAGGAGTCTCCTGCATCTTTGAATGCTCCGCATGCCACATCTCTGCGAACCAGCATCACCCCCACTAAGAAGGTGGAGATGGACCGGACCATCATGCCCGACGGCACCATCGTGACTACTGTCACCACAATTCAGTCCCGGCCCAAGGCAGACTGCAAACTGGGTGAGGCTACGCAGCAGCAGGTGTATTGTACAGGTGACTTCTATGGCAGCACAAACTTAGCTGCGATATTCCCATGGCTGCTCATGAAGGCAGTAGCAAAACCGTTTAGCCATCACACCTGGTTATTGCAGGCTCACGCTTTATGTATTGCTTTTGGTGTGTGGGTCAGAAAACAGGCATCCATGCTGTTCCCCTAGCATCTTCGTGGCTGGCTGGAAACTCTTGTGTAGCCCTAGGGGAGAGAATTCAGTTCTGTGTCTAGGGGAGGTGAGGGAGGGATGAGCCTTTCACACACCCTTTTGATGGTGGGAGGTCTAATGCATATGCTGCCACATAACCTCTGTGTGATGTCAGGCTAAGTGTTTAGCCATGCTTTCTCTAGTTTTTTCACTGCTAAAGAAGTTACACTGAACATACTGATTGTGGAGCCAAAAGCATGTTCACCTAGCTTACTAGGGGTTGTTCCTGCTTGCGGTCTGGCATCCTGGTGAATGTGGTGCTGGATATTCCAAGAGGTGGGGTTGAGAAATGACGTAAATGAGGTATTGCTGTGCATCTGCTTCACAGGACTGCAGCCCAGAAAGGCAACCATATCCTGGGCTGCATGAAAAGAAGCGTGGCCAGCAGGTTGAGAGAGGTGATTCTCCCCCTCTGCTCTGCTCTTGTGAGACTCCGCCTTGAGTACTGTGTCCAGCCTTGCGGCCCCCCAACACATGAAAGACATGGACCTGTTGGAGTGAGTCCAGAGGAGGACCACTAAGTTGGTCACATACCTGGAACACCTCCCTGTGAAGAAAGGCTGAGAGAGTTGGAGCTGTTTAAGCCAAAGAAGAGAAGACTCTGGGGAGACATTACAGCAAGCAGCCTTCCAGTACCTAAAAGGGAGTTTGCAGGAAGGCTGAAGAGTGATTTTTTTGCAAAGGCATGCAGTGATAAGACAAGGGGGAATCGCTTTAAGCTGAAGGAGGGGAGATGTATATTAGCCATTAGGAAGAAATTTTTCCCTCTGAGGGTGCTGAGTTACTGGCACAGGTTGCCCAGGGAAGCTGTAGCTGCTCCATCTCTGGAAGTGTTCAAGACCAGGCTGAACAGGGCTTGGAGCAACCTGGTCTAATGGCAATCTGGTTGGAACTAAGTGGTCTTTAAGGTCCCTTCTAACCCAAACCATTCAGTCATTCTGATTTTTTTCCCAGTAGGCTTCTTACTGCTTTGTTGCCACAAAGCCTTACAGAGCTGCCTTGCAGGCTCTCCGAATGTTCGCTTGAGGCTTTTTGGGGTTGCTTGTAGGGGGTACAATATGATAGCCTAGTAGTGTAAGCTTTGTCTCCATTTACTGGTATCTCGGTGTCTCTTTTGCTGTAAAGATTCACCATCGAGGTCGCCTTCCAAAGTGGAAGTGACTGAAAAGAAGACAACAGTGCTCTTGGAGACCGGCTGTCCTTACGGCCACTTGCCCAGCAGTAGCCGTAAGTGCTTGGAAATTTGAGGCTCTTACTGAAGTGACTGTGTTCCTTAGCCTGTTTTAGAAAGTGGCAGTCTGAGTGCGGTTCCCTGAACTTGCTTGCATTTTCTGCTTCAGAGAATGTCCAAGTGCCTGAGTGAAGGTGGGGGCAGAAGGCTGGTGGTGGTGGTGTGTGGGCAGGTAAAAGACATTCCCCTTTNAGGGGGGTGTGTGTGTATTTTAATGATATGCCTGGTGGGAAGTGAAACTTTTCAGGTGCCTCAAAAAAGCCAAGAGCTACCTATACAGAGCTTCCTTCATTTTGTTTATTTGGACAAGTCTGTCATAGACTGTGGGTGGGGAAACTACGTTTGTGTACATGTAAGTTGCCTATTGCAAGCACTGTGGTCAGTGAGCGACCTTTTGCCTCTGCTGAAGGTTGCTTCTCCAAGCATTGGTATTTTTCTTGCGCTCAGGGGATAGCCATTTGCCCAATGGCTTGGATCCGGTGGCTGAGACGGCAATCAGGCAGCTAACTGAGACGAATAACAAGACCACCAAGAAGACACCAACGAAACGTAGTACACTGATCATCTCAGGAGTGTCCAAGGTCTCTGGTAGTTAGGAGCTGCATTTCCGCTCTGGGAGGTTGTTTCTAGGGATGTGTGCGTGAAACTAATGTGTCGTGTAGGGACCGGTGGGGGAAGGTTCCAGCATGGATGACTGGCTCATCAGAAACCTTTCGCTGCTTCCCAGTGAGCATTAAAAGGTTCCTTGCCAGTCTGCAGGGCAGCTGCCAGTGGGAGTTCAGAACGAGCAGCTGCAGAAGGGGATGTGGCTGCCATAACTGGTTTTGAACCTTGTGGAGAATATAAGGAGTTCTCCTTGAGCTTTGCTGTGGGAGTGAGGGATGTGCAGCAGAATGCTTTGTAATCGGCCACATTCCAGTATACTTCAGCCAAAGAGTGACAATTGTCCATTGGTGCCATCTAGCACTGAATCTGAACTGGGCCACCCATATGTAGGTGTAGATGGAAGTAGGCAGATGAATGCAATTCTTTTGATCCTGTCTTCATGTCTGTCTGCCCCTCTAACCCCCCTTCAGGTACCTATTGCTCAAGATGAAATGGCACTTTCTCTGGGTTATGCTGCATCCCTGGAGGCCACAGTGTATGGGGACTCTGAGGCAGAGAGCACAGCTGACCAGATGCACGATTTTACTGAATTGTCGCGGCCACTGGAAGCGTCGCCACTGGGTCCAAGGGACAGTCAGGAGCTGGATGAGACAACACGATCAGATGTCTCTGAAAGACCATCCGTGGAAGATGTTGAGTCTGAAACTGGCTCCACGGGAGCCCTTGAGACGAGGAGCTTAAAAGATCACAAAGGTAAGGATGAACTGTTAGGTAGGGTAGCTAACTTGAGCCCATGACATTAGCTGTACATGAGGACAAAGTGACATCCAGGTTGCCCACCCAAGCATGGGTCTGCAGCCACCTTTCAGCATAGCAAAGAGCAGCTTCTGATGGAGCAGGGAAGAGCCTGCCGTTGTCTTGTGGTTCTTCCTCTGGAGTGACTTGAAAGGCCTTCATTGTAGGTGTCCAATTCCTGTAGCCTTTCAAGTTTCTGTGCTCTCTTAGATGGGAACCCTGTGCAGCCTGTGTATTACAGAGAACCCCTTATCTCTCCCTGTTCTCCAGGTCCACAGATCAGGTGCATGTCTGTAAATAATGATTCATCCTCTGAATTTGGCCACCTGTGGTGTGGACATGGAGGCTGCCCAGCAGTGTGGATTGTATGGGCCTTGATTGCCCTCCTTCTTTCTCTGTTAGTATCAAAGCAGCTTGTGCCTCTGACCTGTCATAATGTAAGATGTTCACACAAACTCATTTCTTTTAAATGACGGAGTGGGCTGCCCCAACCTAGCTGCTGTCCTGGCCTTTCCACACTTTTGTCAGGTGGATGGTGCACCTTGGATTTTTCTGCTGCCGACTTATGTAAAGAAATGCAAATCAAAATCTTGATTACTCATAATATTGGAGTGGGACAAATTTTGGGGAGTTGTACCCTGTTACAACTAGGTATGGTTTGAGCTGTGGAGGCCCTTTTTTTGAATGTCAGTGGGTAGAAGGGTGCGCGACCCAGATTCCCAAGAGAGCTGGCGGTTGGGGAAGAGAGGGAAAATGGAAAGCAAACCCCCTCTGTAGGAAATACTGTTGTAGTGTTGTATGGCATGCAGGTTTTGGATGTGTCTTTCTGATCCATTTGAGGTTGAAAGCAATTGGCATCTCCACCTTCTCCTGCCTGTGGGAGTCATAAGGAGCCATTGGCATTATTTGCCTCCAGACTGGGCACGTCATGGAAACGCGGGCAGTTGTTCCAGGCACTAGGTGACAAAGTTAATCCCTGTGCCCTTGAGACAGGCTGCTCTGAGAGGTCTTTTCCGTCTTGTATGTTCCTCTCAGGGTCTTCAGGTTCAGATGATCTCACTTGTTTTCCATTCATATAAGTCTTGGTTTTCATTTGAAATGCTGCACACTTCCACTGAGAGGAGGATATTGTGTAAAAGGAAGTTTATGCAGAGGGGAGATAGGACGGAATGTTTAGTGTGGCAGCTAGTTGATGTTGCAGTCTGTCACGAACTGAGACTTTGCCTTGTGTTTGGAAGCTGGGATTAGCCGACCTGCTGTGCACTTGTGCCTCTCAGGGTGGAAGAGGACTGGTGCATATCCGAGAATGGCTGGGTGTGTTACTGTCCCTGAAACTTGCCAGTGCAGGACACTATCATGGTTTCTGTCTCCTTCCTGTCTCTGCAGTTAGCTTTCTTCGGAGCGGTACCAAGCTCATCTTCCGGAGAAGAAGCAAGCAGAAGGAAACGGGCCTGAGCCAGTCACACGATGACTTGTCCAATGTCACTGCCAACTCCACCACCAGAAAGAAAACTGGTAGCTTCTCTCACCGCCTCATCAAACGCTTCTCCTTCAAGTCTAAATCCAAACCCAAAGGTAGTGACAACACATCAGCTGGTGAGAACTGAAGGAGGGAGAAGCCCATTGGAAAGATTTCTAAGAGATCGTTTTCTAGTCTCTTGTCTTCCCACTCCATGGTATCTGTGACTTGCAGTCCAGTTCTTTCCAACCTTGGCTGAGGGAAGACACCCCAGTGCTTTACACTGTTTGGGGAGTGGAGGTGGCAGACCTGGGACTTAGGCTGTTTTGCTCCCTCGGCTTAGCCTTCTCTGCTTGTTGCACCCCACTGTGCTCTCCCAGAAAATCCAGGTGGCATGCTAATCCCCCTGGGGGTTCCAGGAACTGCAGAAATGACTCCGTGTGTGTCATCAGGTGCCTCATGGAAACGGGCGGGGGGCAGGTCTCTCAAGTGGCAACCTTCAGAGTTAAAATCCAGAAACTACTGGGTTAGCTACAGTGCCGAGAAGTGTGGGATGTAGCCTCATTCAGCTCTTCTAGTGACAGAGAATGATGCAGTCACTGATGATCTAAACACTATTATTGCTTGTGCTTGGTGCAGAGGCTGTAACTTGAGGTGCGCTGCAGGGTGATGCGTTCCTAGGCTGTGAGCTCTCAGGAGACAGCTGTCAACTGTCAGAGTTGCGGTCCTTCAGCTGGCTCTGCCATTGGAACAGTCTGTGGTACAGACAGCTCTGAGGAACCCCTGTTTTCTGTGCTCTGTTGGTGAAGGAAGAAGTCTCTAAGAAGAAGGAAGTTTTAACTGCTGCGCAAGTTTTCATAGAAGCCTGAGCCCTCGCAAGAATGCCCGGTCAGAGCTGTCGGTTCTGCCACCCTGTGCAGCCACCCCGTGACACAACGCTCCTTCCACATCTGTGTTCTTGAATAGGGAGGGGCCTGTACTGAATGCACACACCACCTATTGTATGAGGAGGTCCCTTACTCTTGGGGGTGGTTGGGGATGTTGCCAAAGGGCTGCCAGGCTGTCTTCCAGACCTGCTGAGTGTCCAGTCTCGTGCTGTCATGGTTCTTCTGCCGAGGACTGGGACCATGCTGGGGATGGATGGCAAGGAATAAGGCAAGGAATGTAGTGAAGGGCAGTCTAATGAGGAGCCTGAAGGCACATGGCAGAAAGAGGCAAGAGTTTACATGTTGTCACTGATGGGTTTCCTTTAGTAGAGGGAATCTTTCTGGATTGTATTTGGTATTTCTTTTCTTCTTGCAAACACGGTCCCCCCTGTTCAAACAGAAGGCATTTCTGCAGCAGGTACTTGCAGAGAGGGAGAGGCGTGCAGGGGAAAACAAAATCCCTGTGCAGGAGGAGACTGTCCTTCTAGAGAAACAGTTGTCCGGTCTCCTGGCCTGTACACATTTTATCTATAATATCCCCAGAAGTTCCCTTCAGATAGCACATAACAGTGCTCTTTGGAGAAGCACTCATGCCCTGTCAACATGCCTGGTTTGAGTGAAACCTCCTGCTCTCCTGTGGGTTGTCAAGTTAAGGCGGTGGGACGGAGGGGAGGAAAAACCTCACAGAAGAGCTATTTCCCAGGCCTGACTGGATTCTCTAGCTCTGCTCTTCCATCAGAGTATCTCCTGTGGTGGTGTCTGTTGCCCTTCCTTGTACAAGATGCTGCCAACTGAAAAAGCAGTTCTCTTGATGGCGCAGGTAAAATGTGTTTCTTTGAAGGACAAACCCTGATTTGCTGATACTGCTGCCGTGTGCCATTTCCAAGGACCAGAACGTGTTCGGTGTGCTGCAGCAAAAGGATTTACAGGTGGCTGTTTCTTGCAAATTTGTACAGGTGGGGAAGGCCAGAGTTACCAAGGGCTGTAATTGAAAGTGCCTGTGTGTGCTAGCAGGAGGGACTCTTGGCTGTTTTTCCTGCTGATTCCTCACATGATTGGTCATGTATGAATCCGAAAAATCATATTGGTTCAGCTGGCTGACCAGGAACCTCTATATCTGTTTTGGTCTGGGAGTCTTTGTTGTCCCCAAGTTCTGTCGTGTCTTTTATCCGTTGTTTCTTTGTTCCTTGTCTGCATGGCACTGTGGCTTTGTTTGCACTCCCATGCACTACGGATGTCAGAGAACTCGCTTTTTCTTGCTGAGAATAATTTTCCTTGATGTGAGTGACTGGTTTGCACTACAGTGCCATTAGAACTTGGCCATCTGTAGCTTGCCTATAGCAATCTAGGCTCCGGTTTCACCTTGCCTTCTTTTGCTGGGTTGGTGCACTGCAGTGCTGTTGCATGCGGTGTGACACACCCTTGTTCCCAAAGTCTCGGAGTTTGGTTTCAATTTGGTACAATCTCTTGCACCATCCCTTCTATGACTTGTAGCTACGACAGTACTTTATGTTCCACTTTTGGATTTTATTTATTCATTTGAACACCATTTCAAGGTACTAAACCTTGAAGATTTGAACCCAGGCAGCACCACTTCTCTGGCAGGAGACTGTGAAGCCTTGCGCTAGAAATGCTGGTTTGAGCGGAAGAGCCTGTGGCTCTTCAGTTGTGGGTTAATCAAGGACCTGCCATGAGTCTCATTTGATAGTCCTGTGTTCTGTTCTTTAAACTGTAAGAGCTTGAGCAGTCTTGGTGTGGAGTGGCTGGAGGTGAACACCGAGGGTCACTGTTCTTCGGAATCAGGGATCTGAGGCTCATGTACACAAGGAAGACTGTGAGGGCTAACCAGTGTTGTCCTTGTCACTGTAGACTGGAGGCAGAAAAGGCAAGGTATCTGTCTGACAAACAAATACCTAGATTTCTTGACCAGCATATTTTGGTCTGGCTTGCAGGAGGAGGTGATAGGAAAGGGAGTAAAACAGAAGCTCAAGTTACTCACTGGCCTTGGGGACCCTTTCTAGCTATGTTAAATGGGCAGTTCCTGCCGTGTGTCTGTGGCTTTCCTGTTTTGTTCCTGGTTGGTTGGCTCCAGGCTGTGCCTGCCAGTGACTTGCAGTGGAGGTATGGGTTTTGATTTTGAACTTGATGTGGCGGAAGACACCTGCACTGTGTTTGGCAAAGTGAATGGTACATGGGGAGCATGCCAGTAGGGGCATATCTTGAATTTTTAGCAGTGTTTTTTACCACTGGCAGTAAATTGTGGTGCAAATCAGTATCTAGTTAGACAGCTTGCAAAGGAAAGGGGTGTTGTCAAGTGCTGGCAGAGCGCATCCCCAAATATTAGGTCCTACATCTGCTTGTGTTTCCTAGAGGAGATGTATTTTCTGACATTTTGTTCCTTCTCAAAGTTGTACAGCATAGGAGTGGTATTGTAACCTTTTATCCTCTTTTGAATGTTCTCTGTTAAGTGCAGACTGTTTTTCAGGGTGTTTGTCAAAAGTGCTGTTTGAGGAACAGAGGGATAGCAGAGCATGGGTCTGCTGTGTGCATTGGAAATTTTTTGGTTATCATACTCTCCTCATTAAACGTGTTGATCTTTCCTCTTCTTATCTGAACAAGGCTTTCTTTCTGGCCCACAGAGCTATTTTCATCCCCCAGGCAGTAGGTGCCGGTTTTGTCTGTCCTGACTATGAGAGCACAGGTGGCTCTTCCTGGTTTCTCAAAGGCATGATGAATGGTAATGAATTTGCCTCGTGGTGGAGGTGTGATTATTGGTGTGAGAAACAATTTGTCTATCCTGATCTTCTCAGATGGAAAGAGCAGGTCACACATGGTTTTGTTCTCCAGAAGCTGCAAAAATGAAGTCCCCGGGAATTTCCCCCCACAGAATGGCTGCTTTAAGAAACCTCTTTTGTATTTAATCCCCATTTGTGTTTCTGGCTTTAGGACAGAAGAAATGCTATTTGAAATATACTTTCCCTGTTTAACTTCTTCCAGATACCTGTGCCCTTGCCTCGGTGCTGCTGTGGGCTCTGTGGCATTTCATAATGCTTGGGACCACAGAGCAACCCCATGAATGGCGCAGGCCACTGTCAAAATTTTTAAGCTCGAGTGATCTGCAGTTGGCAGATTGTTGTCTCAGGGTAGCTCACTATTTGCACCTTATGAAATTGGTCCTTGACCAAATATATGGTGGAAGAGGAACAGCAGAGCAGTGGGCTTGAATGCATGGAGGCTTCAACCTGCATATGAGGGCCTGCTTTCCAGATGCTGTGTTTTGCTACTGGCTGCACAAGCAGAACAGTGACTTGTACATGAAGCCAAAGTAGGCATTTTGTTGAGATTATTTGGGGGTTTTGTTTGTTTTGGTTTGTTGGGGGTTTCTTGTTTGTTTGTGGGTTTTGTTTATTTTGTTTTGTTTGTTAGTTTCCTATTTTGGCTGAACAGATTTACTAGAATTTACCTGTGTATTTTTACTTTTCTGAAGAAAATAGATTTATGCTAGCTGAAAGCTGTAACTATGCTTGTAAGTATATTTCTGTCTGAATACATCTTCTCCCTATGCTTAGGCAAGGCTGTTTAGAAGTCTCGTCATCCACAAAGCCCTCGGTGTTGGCCCATGAGAGATATCCTCTTGAGTCAGTGGAAAACAGACACAGGAAGAAATGAAGGGAACCTCAAAACCTCAGTTTTCTGAGGGCACCATAGGATTTAGCATGATGGATGTCTGAGGCCAGAGGAATTGGGTGCATGGATGTGTATTTGCACGTGCTTATAATTAGAGCATACTCTGCAAATGCCTATACCAGTAACGGTGCAAGTGACTGAGGACAACAGTGCCGATAGATGGGACAGGAGAGTGGCTGTACCAGCTTCTGTGGCATTCCATTTCATATCCATTTCATATCCATTCATATCCATTTCTTGCATAGACTTCTGCGGGGGCAGACCTGAGCAAGCAAGTCCAATTCCTGCTTCTGCAAGCACCCTCATGCAGCTTAGGCAGTTGAGGGTGGGGTTTTAGGCAGCTTGACTGGAATGGGGAAGAGCGAGGGGAGACTACTTGGGTGGAGAGCAAGTTCAGTGAAGGGGAATGTAATGAAAACTTCTTCAAACCACAGGCAGGTGCTATTTTTAGACTAGAACTGGATGTATGGCAAATGTTTTTGTTACATTTTTTGGCTTTAGCAAGCAATGCTATAGCTTCTCTTGGGTCGCTGTTTGCTAAACCTACAGAGAAGTAATTTCTGAGTAGCTGTGGAGATGCTTGAGTGTTTGGA
>VXBC01004801.1:112576-141450 GCA_013399945.1 Ploceus nigricollis | reverse complement strand
GGGGCTGGGGCTGGGGCTGGATCAGGGTTGGAACTCGAGGTTGGAACTCGAGGCTGGAGCGGGGCTGGGGCTGGATCGGGGTTGGAACTCGGGGCTGGAGCTCGGGGCTGGAGCGGGGCCGCGCACACGCCGAGGAGAGCTCGCAGAGAGCTCGGAGTGACCTGATTTAATTGGCAGCACTTCAATGGCACCGAGTCCCTGCCCGGCCGCGTGCCCGCCCCCCCTCAGCAGAGCCCTTCTGCAGGCGCCGAACGCGAGCTGGGCTCGGGTTTAGCGTCACTGCCGGGCTTTGCAGCGCGTCCCCGCGGCCAGGGGGGCTCAGCTGCACCGGCCCCTCCGGGATTCTCCAACAGCAAAAGGAAAAATCGGAGCTGGGCCATACGAGGAAATTCCCATTTATTTTTCCCAAATCCAGTTAGCATCCTGTGGAAACGGCTGAGGAGCTCCCGGTGGGCTGGAAAAGCCCTTCCAGGTGGATTTTGTGCCCGTGCCCGCTGCCAGGGCTGGGGGCACCTGGAGCAGAGGTTGGTTTGCAGCCCCCCCCAGCTGTGGGGCCAGCAGGGAGAACTCCTGGCACCTCCGTTCCCGCTGATCCCTCCCAAACCATTCCATGACCATTCCCGGAGCTTCCCACGGAGCAGGAGGCAGCTCCAGCCCGGCCCCGATTCCCGAGGGAATCTCTCGTCACTCCGAGGTGCCACCTGACCCCTCTGCCCCAGGGTTCATCCTCATGGCACAGCCTCGCACCAGGGCCACCTCCAGGGACAGGGACAGGGACAGGAAGGATTTTCCTGCTGGATGCTCCTGGCTGGGTCCCCCTGCACAGCCTGGAGCTGCTGCGGGGTGTTTTTGGGGCACCCATCGCCCCTAAAGGTGGCAGCAGCTCCATCCCCGGCTTCCTCCCAGCTCCAGCAGGGTGGGGACACTGCTGTCACCTCCCTGGTGCCGTGGCACCGTCACTGCCTGGCTGGTGGCACATCCTGGCAGTGTCCCCCTGTTTTAGGATCAGCAGGAACATCCCCATAGCCACATTTCCAGGCAGCTTCTGCTCCGGGCAGGGAAGGAGCTGGAATCTGCCATTCCCACTGCCCCAGACATTCCCAAGGAGGAGGAAGGAGCAGGAATCAGACATTCCCACTGCCCCCGACATTCCCTGGGAGAAGGAAGGAGCAGGAATCAGACATTCCCACTGTCCCCGACATCCCCAGGGGGATGGAGGAGCCCCTCCCAGGTGTCCCGGAGCCCTGCCCGTGCCCATCCGGCCTCGCCCGGCTCCTGCCGTGCTGCTGCAGAGGCTGAGTAATTCCTGAGGTTCCCGAGATGCTCCTCAGGCAGCCGAGCTCATCCCGATCCAGGTTTTAATTGCGTGGGATTGCAGCCGAGATGGCTCTGATTTATCCTCCCTGCTGCGCCAGCGCTTCTCCCCGGCCAGCTCCGGGATCCGCCTGGAGAATATTCCCTGGGAAAGGGTTAAAATTGTTCCTTGGAATAAGGAAAAAATAAAATCTTGGCGTCTGGAGTGGGTTTTTCCCTCTCACACTTGTGGGGTTTTGAGATTCCCGATCTTTTATCCCTTAGGACACGAGGTGAGCTCCTCGGGGAGCTGCCTTGAGGAATTTTTCTGGAGAACCAGGGGATTTAGGGGGTTAAGCCAGGCTCAGCCAAGCTCAGCTTTACCAGACCTGGATGAACAAAGGACTCCAGCACCTTTTATTCCCTTCTGGATCAGGAAAATCCCAGAGATGGAGGAACCCTGCAGGCATCCCAAATCCCATTTTTAACTCTGCTCCCCCATCCCAAATTGAAGCAAATTCCCATAAATTTGGGGTGAGCCAAGGTCACTCCAGTGGCAGGGATGGAAATGGGATCCCGTCCCCTTTCCCAAGCTGGAGGTGAATTCCCAAATCCAGAGCCCTGAATTCAGGGCTGTCCCTCTCCCTTCCCACATTCCAAGAATCCCTCACCTTTTCGCCTCTTCCCAAATCCCATTTTTAACCCCAATCCCAAATCACAGCAGCCTCCCCAAATTCCCACCTCCTGCTCATTCCCATGGAGAGATCCCGGAATCCTCTGGAGAACCCTTCCCATGATCCAGGGGTGGGAAATGTTCCTCTGCTTCCTCTTTTTCCCTGCGTTTTGGGGCTGCTTTATGGCTGCCATAAAAGCTGCCCATAAATCAGGGCTGATCCCATAAAATCCAGGAATAACCGGAATTAGGGCCCAGATGGGACCGGCTCCCTCTGCCAGCGCTGGGAACGTGCTGGGATTTATCCTTTCCTCATTCCCAGACATCTTCACGTCCACCTTGGGGAGCAATTCCAGGGCTGAACACACCTGGTGGGGTCTCCCCACTTATGGGGTTTTTTATGGATAACGTGGGATTTTTTTATAGATAACATGGGATTTTTTTTATGGATAAAATGGGGTTTTTTATGAATAACTTGGGGGGAGTCATGGATAATGTGGGGATTTTTAAATGGATAACATGGGGGGGTTTATGGATAATGAGGGTTTTTTTATGGATAACATGGGGGGTTTTTATGGATAATGAGAGTTTTTTATGGATAACATGGGATTTTTTAATGGAAAACATGGGATTTTTTATGGACAACATGGGGGGTTTTTATGGATAATGAGGGTTTTTTATGCATAACATGGGGATTTTTATGGATGATATGGGGGTTTTTTATGGATAACATGGGATTTTTTATGGATATCATGGGGGTTTTTTATGGATGACATGGGGGTTTTTATGGATAATGTGGGGGATTTTTTAATGGATAATGTGGAGTGTCACTGTCACAGGGGCCATGGGATGTCACCGTCATGGGGGTGTCACCATTACAGGGGACAGTGGGGTGTCACTGTCACCATCACGGGGGTGTCACCATTACAGGGGACAGTGGGGTGTCACTGTCACCATCACGGGGGTGTCACTGTCACAGGGGACAGAGGGGTCCCCTCACCCCAGCCGTGTTTTGTCGCCCTTCCCCCGGAGCTCTGCTTGGGGACATTTTTCCCACTGGGGACATTCCAGGTGGGCGGCAGAGCCCGCGCTGGCGGTGTCACCGTTCCCATGGCAACGGGAGCCACCTCCCTCCCTCCGAGCTGTGGGGACACACCTGAGTGTCACAAACCGGAGTGGGGGCGTGCAGTGGGATTTGGGACGGAATTCCTGCCTGGGAGGGTGGGGAGGGGCTGGGATGGAATTCCCAGAGAATCCGGGGCTGCTCCATCCCTGGGAGTGTCCAAGGCCAGGCTGGAAAAACCTGGGCTGGTGGAAATGTCCCTGTCCATGGAATGGGATGATTGGAAAACCTAAAATTGGAATTTTAGGCGCCTTCCATCCCAACCCATTCCATGGATCCCTGACTCCATTCACACCCTCGGAGCTTCCCTCCCTCCCCTTTTCCCAACCCTTCCCGCCCATCCCGGAGCTCCAGGCTCCGCTGGCTCCTCACAAACCCTCGCTGGAGGCTGGACAGGGATAAATCCCAACTAAAACAGGCCAAAACTGTGTTTACAAAACCTCAAATTTGTTTATTTCTCCTCACTCACATTCCCTGGCTCTGCTCTTCCCATCCTGGCACTGCCCCAGCTCACCAGGGAATGGCTCATTACTGGGATTTCAAAAAAATTGTAATAAAAATCAGCTTTTTTGGGTTTTTTTCTGCCCAGGAAATAGACCGATTATTGGGTAGCTCTGGGTTTCCTCAGGGCTGGAACCAGGTTTGGTTTGGGAATGGCTGCTGGAGGAGCTGGAGCAGGAGGGAGAAATGGGAATGGTGCTGAGCCGAGGGGTGTGGGAGGAGCTGGGAATTCCTCTGGATGTCCCAGTGAGGATGGGAATGGAAATCCAGGTGATGCTGGGGATGGAAATTCAGGTGATCTTGGGAATGGAAATCCAGGTGATGCTCCTGCTCCTTCGCCTGCTCCAGTTCCTGCTCCAGCTCCTCCAGAGCCCAGGCACATCCTTGGATTCCTCGGATCGTTCCCTCTGAGCTGCTCCCCGGGATCAGGGCTGACCCCTGGATGGTTCCGAGCTCAATTCCCACAAACCCAGTGGATTTTCCAGGGCTCCGATCCCGGTCCCTGCCAGTTGGGATCAGCCTGAGCCACTGCACTGCTGAGAGGCAAAACCCATCGGGATGCGGGTGGAGCAGGGAGAATAATCCACAGGAACTGGAAAATGGGAGAAAAACCTGGGATCTGCTTTTTGGGGGGGCACTGAAAGGTTTTTCCATGGCTTTGGCACATCCTGGAGGAGCTGGTGAGGCTCAGACTGGGCAGGACGAGGTTTTGCTCCCAGTTTGACCCAGTTCCCAGCAGTGGAGCCCTGGAAGGGCGGTGGGAGATTGGGAATGCTCCTGGCTGGAAAAGGAGGAGGAGGAAGAGGAGGAGGAAGAGGAGGAGGAGGCCTGCAGGGTTGCCATGGCGATCGAGCATCTCCAAATCCTCGGATTATTTATCCCCGGGTTTGTTTAGGCTGAGGGAAAGCCTTGAGGGTGGGGAGAGGGTTGGGATATGAGGAAGAGGAGTGTGGGAGTCCAGGAATTCTGATCCTAGAGGAGAAATCCTAAAATTCCAGCTCTGGGGCTCAGCTCCACCTTTGGAGCAGCAAAAAATGGGGAGTTTGGGATGGTCCATGGGGCATTTGCCCTCCCAGGGATCCTGTGATCCCAAATCAGCCTCGGATTTCCATTGTGGGATCTGACCCATGGAATCCAGGCTTTATTGGGATTAGTTTGGGTGGATGGATTTGGGTCAGGCTGTCTGTGGAGCCAGCTGGATGCTGGGAACGCTTTCCAAAGCCATTTCCCAAATTCCAGAGGAGCTTGATGGAGTGATCCTCTGACTTCTGGGGTTAAACATCGCCTCCCTCAGTCCCTTCCTGGAGCACTGGAGCATCCCAGGTGCTTCCAGCTGTATCCAGCTGCAAATCTCCTGGGGAAGAACCACCCTGTGTCCCCTCCTTGGGGCTCAGCCCGCTGTGCTGGGTTGGTGACATTCCAGGAATTCTGGATGCTCCTTCCAGATGTGTCCCTGCACATCTGCTGCCTCTCCCAAGGAAAACCGGGGCACTTGGGGGTGTTTGGAGCTGGAATTTTGAGATAAAACAAAACAAGGGCACTGAAAGAGCTGGGAAGATCCCGGTGTTTGCCATGTCCCCCCTTCCCGCTCCCTCCTTTCCATGGGATCTGTAATTGCTCCTAAACCTCATCTCCAATTCCTTTTGATGCCTCCAGTGTCCCCGTTATGTAAATCCCAGCGTGGGAATGCCGTGGATTTTATGGATGCGGAGTTTGCACGGCTGAGGGGACACCTTGGATTGTCACATCAAAGGAGGAGGGAAAATAACCCCGGGAAATCGGGAGCCCTGTGGAAAAATCGATTCCGTTTGATTTTGCCAACAGAGGTCAGCGGGAAGTGGGGAGGAGGCTGGAACTGGGGAAAGAAATCCCGTTATTCTGGGAATGCTTTCAGAGGAGGAAGGGAGNAGGGAATCCCTTTCCCAACCCTTGGACAATGGATTCTCCTGCTTTGACCTCCTCTCCAAAGGGCCTTGCTGCCCTTCCTTTATTTCTTGGAGCAGGTTTTGTTTTCCCTGGGCATTCCCAGGCTCCAGATGGTGCCAGGCTCAGCTGTTCCAGGCCCTCAGGTCCTGCTGCCCATGGCCCCTCCGGAGCTTTTCCACAGCTTTTCCGCAGCTCTGACTGGGAATTCTTCAGAGAAAGGCGACATGAAGGGATAAATGGAGCTGATGAAACCCATTCCCTTCCCAAGGGATTTCTGGGAAGGCCAAGGAGCATCTTCAGGGAATGAGGGTCCCACCGGAGCTGTCACCCATGGGCAGGAGGAGGAATGAGGGTTTTTCTTGGTTGTGGATGCTGAAAGAGCTTTGGACAAAGAAAAACTTCCCAAAATCATGGAATGGTTTGAAAGGGACATTGAGTCCCTGAGCAGGGACATCTCCTGCTAAACCTTATCCCAGAGGCAGCAGGATGATATTCCATGGAAAACAGGACAGCCAACACTCCCACAGCTCCAAAAATCCAGGAGAAAACCGGAATTTTGCCAAAATCCCCCGGGAGAAGCAAACAGCCTTTCTTGGGAAGGGGAGGAGAAAGCTGGGAATGTTTTCCAAGAACCCCCCTGCTCCAGCACGGGGAGGACAATGACAAACGAGGTGAACTCGGAGGCTGCGGAGAAAATCTTGGCAGCGGGCGGAAAACGCGCTGCCAGATTCCGGGGAATTTTAACTGGCATTTAATTAGCGGCACTCAGGTGGTCACAGGAGCGGTGGCAGTGCCGCAGTTCCTGGCATTTGTTAATTAAAGCTGCTCCTGACAGGGATTAACGACTTTTTAATGAATCTGTTGTCTTAATGTCTTATTAAGTTTTGACTTTCCCCCTCCCCGCTGCCGCCAGTTTTCCTGGGAATAGCAGCATCCAAAGGGATGGGAGGTGTGAGGGGCAGAGGGGCGGCACAGCTCCTGCCAGACTCCCAAAAAATTGGGAATGTGTGGGTTGAGGTGGGGGAACAGGGAGAGGAGGGGGCGTGGCCAACGAGGCAGATTTTTGGGAGGTGCTGCTGCTGGAGGAAAACGGGAATCAGGGATGGGTGTGGGATATTCCAGCCCTGCTGATGGAAAAAATGGGAATCAGGGATCAAGGTGGGAGATCCCAGCCCTGCTGATGGAGGACAATAGGAATCAGGGATGGGTGTGGGAAATCCCAGCCCTGCTGCTGGAGCTCCATCTGAAAGTCTCCAGGAGGACTTGGAAAACAGCTCTGAAAATGGGGAGCAGTGAATGAGGAGAAGAAGGAATTCTAGCAGGCTGGGACCCCAGAAATGGAAGGAAATGGATCCATAGTTTCCTCTCCAGTGGAGTAATGAATGGGATTCTGCCCTGCCCTGCCCATCCCATGGATCCCATCCCATCCCATTGATTCCATCCCATGGGTCCCATTCCATGGATCCCATCCCATCCCATCCCATCCCATCCCACCCCATCCCATCCCATGGATCCCATCCCATGGATCCCATCCCATCCCATCCCATCCCATCCCATCCCATCCCGAGGTGCTTTTGGACACAGCACCATCAGAACCGGGCATGGAACAGGTTTTTCCCAAAAAGTCACGCGCAGGATCCAGCAGGATCCTCCTCCCAGACATTTCCCAGGCACTGCCGCATTCCCACATTCCCAGGAACTCCTGCTGGGAGCCCACGGAATGTGAGGCTGGCGCTGCTCCGCCAGTCCCCAGTGTTGACATTCCCGGGAAGAGCGGGAGGCAGAATCCGTCGCGGGGAGAGCACGAATCCCCCAAAATAGATCCCGTTGCTCCGTCTAAATTTAACATTCCATGTTCTCCTCGGAATGGACTCGGCTCCGGCAATTAGCTAATGATGGGGATGATTAAGGATCGCTCCCGCGCTTTGCATTTCGAGCCTCTCTCCCACTCCTTCTCTGAATAATAATTCTGTGCTTTTGCAACACGGGCAGAGCATTCCCAGGAAAGCTGGAGGTGAAAGGGAAATGGGGGAAATGAGCCTTTAAATGGATCAGGGAAAGGGAGACATCCCCTGTTTGCTTATCCCAAATCCGGGATGGGGTTGGGATCCTGGCTGGGATCATCCTGAAGTGTCAGGGGAGAGGGGACAGCTCCGGAATGGGATGGAAGCATGGGAATGTTGCTGCTGGAACTGGGATGCATCCAGGCTCCTTTCCTGGCTGGAATGGCATTATCCCGGGATGGACTGGGCAGGAAGGATCCCAAAAACTCATCCTATTCCTCCCCCAACACCTCCCACTATCCCAGATTGCTCCAAACCCCATCCAACCTGGCCTTGGACATTCCAGGGATCCAGGGGCAGCCACAGCTCCTCAGGGAATTCCATCCCAGCCCCTCCTCACCCTCAGAGCTGGGAATTCTTTCCCAATATCCCGTCTCTCCCTTCCCTTTGGCAGTGGGAAGCCATTCCCTGTGTCCTGGCACTCCAGCTCCTGGTGAAGATTCCCTTCCCAGATTCCAGGAATTATCCTGGCAGGCGACCACATCAGGAACATCCTGGTTCCATCTCATGCCGCTTCCCACGGGATTTTCCTGTCCTTGCCCAGTATTCCCAACTCTGCAGCAGATCCATGGCCTCCGGAGACTCATTCCTGCTGATCCATGTCCTGTCCGTGCCTAACCAGATGCTAATTTATTAATTAAATGCTGTGGTTAATGACAGGGTGAGGATTAATGAGGGCAAATCCCGCAGAGCGTTCCTTGGGAAGCGACAACTCCATGCATCCAAAACCACCCTGGGGTTTTTGGGAAGCTCAGGACTTTCATGTAAAGTCCTTGGAGATGGGCCAGGCCAGTCTCAAACCATTCAGGATGGAATTATTCCCATGGAATTGTCCGGAGGCTGGTGCTGCTGGAAGCAGCTCCGGGCGGGAGCATTGGGAGCACCGGCTCGGACTTGTTGGGGCAAGGCTGGAACAGAGACAATTCCTCCCAGAAAACAATTCCATGGACAAATTTCACCTGAAAGACTTCCTTGTGAGCAGCTTTGGATTTTCCTGGCCAGATAAAAATAAATTACGGAATGACTCCTGCGGCAGCTGCACAGGAAGAGGTTTTCGGGATGAACTCTGAGCTCTGGCTCTGTTTTCCTTCCATCCCTTCCCAGAGGGATGGCTCTGGGATTGCTGGGAACAGGCAGCTCTGGATGCACTTTCTGGAAAGCTCTCTCCAAAAGTTCCTTTGGACCTGGCTGTTGGCTCCAGCACGGGAGCCAAGAAATCCATCTGCAAAATATTAATGGAAAAAAAAGGAGTTGGAGGAGCTCAAGAAGAAGAAATTTGGCTCCTTCCTTGGGATTGGTGACTGAAAACTGGGAAATGTTGGAAATTCAGGCACTGAGAATGGGGAAGTGTTGGGAATTCAGGCACTGAGAGCTGGGAAGTGTTGGGAATGCAGACTCTGGACACTGGGAAATGTTGGGAATTCAGACATCGAGAAATGTTGGGAAATCAGATATTGGGAAATGTTGGGAGCCAGAAATTCCCCCTGAGTCTCTCCTTTTCTCCAGGCTGAGCCCCTTTCCCAGCTCCCTCAGGATTCTCCAGACCCTTCCCCAGGTCCATTCCCTTCCCTGGACACGCTCCAGCCCCGAAATGTCCTCCCTGAACTGAGGGAATAACGGATAATTCCCTTTCCTTAGGATCAACTCCATGGATCAGTTGGAATTAAATAATTTGGGGTTGGAACAAGATCTTTAAGGCACCTCCCAACCCAAACCTCATTGTAATTCCATGGATAATGAATTATTCCCTGGATAATGAAGTTTAGGCGGCTGCCGTGGTGCAGGAATTCCTGGGAATCATTCTGGGAGGAGAAATCCAAGGATTGCAGCAGCTCCCTCCTCACTTCATCTAAAATTAACTCCGCTCTCGAGCTGCACTTAAGCAAAACCAGTTGCCATGGCCACGCCGGGGGCTCCTGGATGCAGGAAACCAGGAATTCCGGGATAATGAAGGGCTCTGGAATATCCTCGGGAAGTTCATCCACCTGTTAAACCCTCAGTGCCCAGGAACTGGGAATGGAAATTCCCCCTCCCTTCCCATGGCTGCGATTTGGGTGAGCTGGAGGAAAAATGTGGAATGAAAAAAGGTGGAAGATGGGAGGCCGGGAGGGATCCGAGGGGATTTTTGGGAATGTGCAAATCCTGAGGTTTGCTGAAAGGCACCGGGAGAGGGACGCTGATATTTATAGCACCTGATTAATCCCTGATTTGCTGCTGCTCAAATTCTGGTTGGGAATCAAATCTGCACTCCAGGCCTGCTGGGGGTTCCGGAAAAAGCAGGAAAAGAGCCCTGATCCTATGGGAAACACAGGACAATAATCCCAATCCTACAGGAAAGGCAGAAGAGAGCCCCAATCCTATGGGAGAGGCATTTCCACGGTGAAATGTTGGATTTATTAACTTTTAATTTCTCTCCCTATTAAGTCCCAACCAACTTCCCCCCCAAAATGGGAATTTTTTACCAATTTAGTGTCTGGACCAATGGGAAAATCCCACTTTCCTGCCCACCTGATGGGAATGGAACTCATCATGAGGCTTTTTTATCCGAAACAAAGCCACAGGAATGGTTTTGTTTGGATCCGTGTCCATATGGATCATCCCAAACCCCTACGGACATCACAGATCGTCTCCTCCCGTGCCATAAATCCCGAATTCCCAGCTTTCCCATTCCCTGCCACGTTCCCACTGATTTACATCCACGCTCCTATTGCGACACTGAGCCATCAAATCCGGAAAAATGAGCTTGGCTGGGACACGTGGGGCAGCCTCCAGGTCCCCAATTATTCCTCCAGCGAGGCGGGAGAGGCCGTTGATCCGCAATTTTCTGTCGCCCTTTGGAATATTCCCGGCAATTAACGGCCCTGATGGCTGCAGAGTCATCGGAAGGGAAGGAAAGAAGGATTTTTATGCTTTCAGAAAGGGCTGCGAGGTCAGGAATCCATCCCGTGTGCCGTGAGCGGAATCGCGGCGAGGGCAGCGTTTGTCATTCCAAAGGTTTTGTCGGAGTGGCTCCGGCACAAGGACAGGGAAAAACAGGGACAGGGGAAAAAAAACAGGGAAAAAATAGGGATGGGGTAAAAACCAGGGGAAACGGGGGAAAAAAAGAGGGAAAACAGGGAAAAAACCAGGGAAAACAGGGAAAAAACCAGGGAAAACAGGGAAAAAAACTAGGGAAACCAGGGAAAAAAGAGGGAAAATGGGGGAAAAAACCCAAGGAAAAAAATGGACAAGGAAAAAAAGAGGGAAAACAGGGAAAAAAACAGGGACAGGATAAAAAAACAGAGACAAGGGAAAAAAGAGGGAAAACAGGGAAAAAAACCAGGGACAGGGAAAAAAAAAGGGGGGAAACAGGAAAAATATCAACCCCAGAACTCCCGAATGCCAGCTGGGATCTGTCCTGTGCTCCACAGGATTGGGGTTGGAGTGGGTCAACATTTGGAGTGTTTGGAGCAGAGGGAATGACTTTGTGCAGGTGCCAGTGCTGGAATTTTGTGATTTCCAGGTGTTTTAGGAAAACTCAGCTTTCCCTGATTCTGCAGCCGTGGATTTGTTGGATGGGATGAGAGATGGGAATGATCCAGGTCGGAAAAGGAGAGGGAGCTCAGCTCCAGGCTGCTGCAGGGCCCTGGGCTCTGTGACTTCATCCCATCCCATCCCATGGATCCCATCCCATGGATCCCATCCCATGGATCCTATCCCATCCCATCCCATCCCATCCCATCCCATCCCAGTTAGGATTTGGATTCTATAACCTCCAGGTTTTGATACTTGGAGGAGGAGGAAGAGGAGGAAGGAGGATGAGGAAAGGAGGAAGAGGAAGGATTTCTGTCACTCCTCTCCGGCAGTTTGAATTCCCTGGAATGCTGAGCTCCAGCTGGGAATCGGGACTATCGGGAATATCAGGAATACTGGAAATATTGGGAATATCGGGAATATCAGGGATATTGGGAATATTGGGAATATCAGGAATCCTTCCCGGAGGTGTTGGTACCCGGATCCCGGCTGAGCAGAACCAGAGAGCAACTCCAGTTCTATTTTTATCCCAACCTTTTCTCTCCATGCCTTTTGTATTCCCGTTTTTTCCCCCTTCCCAATCCCTCCCCCCTCTGCTCCGTCTCTTCCTTCGCCTCTCCTTCAATTCCCTTCCCTTTGGAGCATCCCGCTAATTAGGGCTGCTAATTAGTGCTGCTAATGAGTTCGTGTTTGTGCATCCAGCAAGCGAACGTGCCGGGCTCCGAGGGTTAACGTGGGATGGAAATCCTTGGGAATGGGGGTGAGAAAGGGTGGGAATGCAAGGGAAGGAGTGGGAATGGGTGGGAATGGGGGGAATCGGGGTGGGAATGAGTGGGAATGGGTGGGAATGGGAGGGAAGGAGTGGGAATGAGTGGGAATGAGTGGGAATTGGGGTGGGAATGGGTGGGAATTGGGATGGGATTTGGGGTGGGAGTTGGGGTGGGAAGGAGTGGGAATGGGCAGGAAGGAGTGGGAAGGGCTGGGAATTGGGGAGGGAATGGGTGGGAAGGAGGGAAATGGAAGTGCTGGATGGATCCTCTGGGAATGACCCAGGCAGCCTCAGAGCCCTGATGCTTTCTAAATCCCATTCCTTAAAATATTCCAATATTTGGGAGCAACATCCCAAAAAATCCCGGCTCCGAACAGGAGGAGAAGCTCCAATAAAAGGCAAATTTGAGGGAGAAGTGTCCGAGCTGTCCCCAAACGCTCCAGGGGACTCCAAAGCCACTTCCAGGGAATTATTTTAACAAATTCCTTTAATTTCTTCATCCATCTTTTTTTTTTTTAGGAGATGGAACAACTCCGTCCTGATCTGGGTTCCTGGAGTAATTCCAGTGGGAATTATTCCTGCTGCTGAGTTTGGGCTTCATTTGTTGAAGAGAGGGAGGGAAAAATAAAGATCAAAAGGAATTTTTTTGCAGGAAAAGTGGCAAAAAAGGCTGGGAATTGTTGGAGGGGGGGAGGGAAAGCTATTTTGGGATTCAGAGGAATCGGCTTGAAAATTACCAGAGTTTGGAATGGATCCGTAGGGATTTGGGATGTGGGAATGAGGAGGCTGCAGCTCCAGAGCTGCTCCTGAGGCTCTCCTCTGCTTCCCACCCTGGAAAAATATTCCTTGGAGACCCTCAGAGAATTCATGGAACTCTTTGTTCCCCCCTCGTCCCTTCCCACGTGATTCCCACATCAAAGCATCCAAGGATTCCTTGGAGCTCTGCTGGCTGTGGGGTTGTTCCCATCCAAACAAAAATCTGGGCAGATTTTCTCCTCTTCCCTGGAAAATCCGGGATTTCCACCCCTCTGGAAGGGCAGGAATGACTCCACACAGGGAGAGCTGGAGCTCAGCCCCTCGGAATTCCAGGAGTCAAAATTCCTGGAATCCCATCCTGCCTGCAATTCCCCTCCCTGGAGGTGCCCAAGGAATTCCTGGAAGTGGCACTCCAGGCTCTGGGTGACAAGGATTGGACTCTGTGACCTTGGAAGGCTTTTCCAGCCTCCAAAATCCTGGCATTTCTTTCCCTAATCATTCCTGTTCTATTTCCTTTCTGATTTTCCTGGAAAATTTGGAGCAATTCTTTTTTCCAGGACTTTTTCCCACCCGTGGGGTGTGACCTGAGCCCTCCTGTAGCACCTTAGAGTTGGGAAATTCCGATTTTGGGACAAATCCCTGATCCTGGGCACAAATGGAGAATGAAAAGTCAAATATTCCCTAAAAATTGAGGCCAAACCAGTTGTTATCCGGACATGCCAATGGGATCGGAATATTTGGGACAAAAAAATGACCTTGGGCATGGAAAAGACCTTGGAATTCCCTTCCTCGTGTCCTTTTCCCATGGAAAGGACTTTGGAATTCTCCTCCTCCCTGTGCTGCTTTCTGTGAGGGCTGAATCCCTAAAAAAACCCCAAAAAACCCTAAAAAATCCCTAAAAAACCCATGGATATTTATTCCTTGGAGCTCCCCTGGGAATTCTGGGACAGCATTCCAGGGATTCGGGGGGACAATCCCATGGGAGGTGACATTTAACCCCCTCAGAGCCACAATCCTGAGTGTTTTCCATGGGTTTTTTCCATGTTTTTTAACTCCCTGCTCTTCCACCCTCATCCATCCTCCCCTGGCAGGCACCGGGATGAATTCCCGTGATAAATTCCCGCTGTTTTGTTGTTTGAGGGATCGGGACAGGCCGGGCACTTCGGGGAGATTAATTTTTGATTTATGGCTGCCTCCCAGGATTTATTCCCATTTTTCTCCGGAGGGAAAGGCAGAACTGGAAGCATTTTAAATTCCATGGGTTCTGCTGGAAGGGGGGTTGGGATCAATTGGAATCACAGCAGTTTTCCGTTAAAAATGACTCCAAATATCTGCTTGTAAAGGAGGAAAAGGGAATAAAATCCTGATATTTTAAATGTTGATTTTATTAACTGAGGGATGTTCTGGGATTTCTCTGCTTGCTGATGGGAATAAATGGAATTTTGGGGCTGGATACAACTCCCTGCTGAGGAATATATGGGATTAATGGGATCTGGGTTTAAACTGGGAGAAATATCCCAAAAAAACCCCACAGGAGAGGGATTCTGGAGCCATTCAATGCCTTCCCGGGATTGTGGCCACCAAATCCCACAAATTCCAAGGAGAGGGCTCAGCATTCCCAAAGGGATTCCCTTGTTTTGGCCAGAGTTGGGATTTTGGGAATGCCAACAAGTACCCAAGGACTTTGGGAAACCAGCAGACCCCGGAGATCCCATTCCAACCTTTTCCCCATGGAAAAAGGGAAATTGGGAAGCCCTGGACACACTGGACGCTGCCCGGGGCATTTTTTCCCCAGCCCATCCAAGCGCCAGGAAATTCCCGCGGGTTGGATTCATCCTAAGGGCAGGAATGTTCTCGGCCGTGTCCTTCTTTCCGCATCATTTCCCCCCTGGATTTTTGCTCCAGTAATTCCAAGATGTTCCAGCGGCTCCTTTTCCCTGCCCGGGAATGTGCTGGCAGCAGAAACTGGGGATGTGCTGCGATCTAGTGGTGAAGGAGGATCCTGGAATTCGCTCCAGGGTGGAGTCAGCCTTCCCAAGCAGGATTTTCCAGGCTGTTTTCCCGGGAAAAGTCTGATCCCTGAAGGATCCAAGAGATTCCAGTTCCTCCATCAAATCCTGCTCCGCTCCTGGAGCCTGCCCGGGCACAGATCCCTCCCAAAACACTCCGGACACATCCCAGGAAACAAATCCAAGCGGGAATTCTGCCTGGAATGCTCCGTGGGATCAGCTCTGGATCATCCCTCTGCCCGAGGGGAGAATATCCTTAATTAGAGGCAGATTTTTAATTAACAATCAAGCTCAGCTTTGCTGCTTTTCCCTCTTTTCCTGCATTCCCCGACCTTGCCCGGCTGGAATTCTTTCCCCTTTTCCTGCGGGTGATTTTCCTTCCCCCAAATCCTGCTCAGCTCGGCCCCATCCCAGCCTCTGCTCCCTGGGAATTTTGGCCTTTTCCTTTGGATATCCCACGCTGCCAGGGATGGAATCCAGGAGCTGTGGCTGTGAAGAATTCCCGGATTCCTGACGCTGGAAAAATCCCTCAGCCCGTGCCCGACCCCCACCCTGAGTGCCGCATCCAAGAATTCCTTGGATACCTCCAGGAATGCCGAGATTCCGAAGCTTTTTGAGCAGCTCCTTCCAAAGCCTGGATTCCTCCTTTTCCAGGAGGAAATTCCTGCTGCTGTCCCAGCGGGATGAAGGGAACATTTTTGGGATCCCCACTCGGTCACCGATTTTTTCCAGGCGGAGATTTTTCCCATCCAAACATGGGAATGTTTGGGAATGGCCGGGAATTCCCGGCGCCACAGCTCCGGGATTTGGGAAGGATCAATCCCTGGAGCGGGGACAGGCGGGGACAGCAGGTGGCACTCCCCAACCGCGGGCAGCCCCAAAGCGCAGCTCTTTGGGATTTTTGGGAATTTCAAGTGGGGTTTTCCATCCTTTTGTGCTGGCGGAGCTCTGGGATTGGGAATTCCAACAGCTCCGGAGTTGGATTGCTGAGAGGAGCGATCCTTTCTCCTTTAATTCCAATATTTGGCTCCCAAGGGAATCCACTTTGGAATTTGTGCTGCTTTTCCCGTTCCTTTTGGAATAACAAACTCGGGATGAGTTCATTTAAATCCCAATCCAGGTTTTAATTCCTGGATTAACAGGGAATAAACAGTGGATGAGGCCAAACCCCTCTGCCTGTGCTCCCGTGGATTTCCTGGAAAAGCTCCATGTCCCAGGATTTGCTGGATGGGATCACCCGTGTCCTGGAGCAGGAGAAGTGGCTGCTCCATAAAAAATGAGATTCTGGGATGTGCATCCATAAAATCCGAGTTCCTGGGATGTGCATCCATAAAATCCGAGTTCCTGGGATGTGCATCCATGAAAATCGAGATTCTGGGATGTGCATCCATGAAAATTGAGTTCCTGGGATGTGCATCCATGAAAGTCGAGATTCTGGGATGTGCATCCATAAAATCCGAGTTCCTGGGATGTGCATCCATAAAAATCAAGATTCTGGGATGTGCATCCATGAAACCGGAGTTCCTGGGATGCGCATCCATCACCATCTTGTCCCTAAAGCCTCCCCACAAATCCATCATTCCAAAGGCTTTCAGGCGGATCAATATTTTCCCAAAGAGATTGGAGGAACTCATTTTCCCGCTTTTCCATCCCGTGATTCACCAGGATAATTGGATTGCTGGGAATCTCCAGGGAGAAACCAAGGGAAGGGAATTTCCACAGGGTCTGGAGCGAGGATGAAGATCCAGGGTGGATCTGGGAAGGGATTTCCCTGCTGGGAAACGCCCAGATTCCAGCTGATCCCAGCGCTCCCCTGTCCCGAATCCTGGAATTTCAGGATGCATTTTCCATCCCATTTATGTGATTTTTTGGTGTTTCCAACTATTTTTTTGAGGAATTTTGATCATTTTTACACCAGATTTGGTTGTTCCCATAAGGCCAGGAGACACATCCCGGTTTTCTTTCCTTCATGAGGAAATTCCAAGCTTTTCCTCCCACTCTCTCCCTCTTCCAGAGATATCTACATGGAAAAATTAAGGAATTTTGGCTCACAGCCCAAAGAACTCAGCCCCGTAAATCAGATTTTGTGATGTGCAAATCAGATTTTTCTGTGGTGTAAATCAGATTTTGCGAGGGCTGTGGCCTCTTCCAGATGGGATTTTCCATGGAAAATGCCCAAAAAAAAGGGATATTTCAATTCCTTCCAAGCCATTTGTGGCCATGAACGGGAGAGAAGGGAAAAACCCTTGCAGGAAAAAGGGAAAAAGAGGGAAAAGGAGAAAAAACTTTTCAAGGTGCTGAGCATCTCCAGAAGTGCAGCGTGCCCTTGGATCCCTCTGGAGTTCTCCAGGATCAGCATCTTGGAGGAGCAGTCAGCACTGCTGGAGAGGCAGCTCCGGCATGAAATTCCCTTCTCCCACCCGAAATCCAGCAAGATCCGGGCAGAAAAGGCAGAGCCCGGTGAAATCTGATGTTCCCAAAGCTGCAGCGTCAGGGACAAGATCCCGACTTCGGTGACATCCATGGAAAACGTCCCCAAATTTAACTCCCGGATTTTTTTTGCCCTTTGTCGCTGATCCTTGAGGATGGTTTGGTTTTTTCCCAGTTTTCCCCATAGCTTTTCCCCAATTTTCCCTCATGTTTTTTTCCTGGTTTTCCCCATGGCTTTTCCCTGTTTTTCCTCATGGCTTTTTCCCGAATTTCCCCACAGCTTTTTCCTGGTTTTCCCTGGTTTTTCCCATGGTTTTTTCCCACGATTTTCCCCAGTTTTCCCTATGGCTTTTCCCGGTTTTCCCCATGGCTTTTTCCCAGTTTTCCCAATGTTTTTTTCCCGATTTTCCCCATGGCTTTTTCCTGGTTTCCCCTGGGTTTTCCCATGTTTTTTTCCCCATGTTTTTTTCCCCATGGCTTTTCCCCATGGCTTTTTCCCAGTTTTCTCCATGACTTTTCCCTGTTTTTCCTCGTGGCTTTTTCCTGGTTTTCCCCAGCTCCCAGGAGCTGGGGACGGGTGTCTGGAATTCTGCTCTATCCCAGAATATTCCTGATTGATTTTACTCCCTCCTTTCCCAGCAGCTGCTCCCAGGATCTGTTATTCCCTAGGGAAACCAGGATTTCCCAACCTGGCGTTTCCAGCTGTGTCCCCACATCCCCCCAGGAAGTTTTTCCCCCTCTGGTGATCCAGCAAACGCGGAGATCCCCATGGAATTTCTGCCACGGGAATTCCTCCCTCGTTTCCATGGGATGGTGACAGCTGGAAATGGATTTTTGGGATAAACAGGGAATGGAGCAGGAGAGGGGGGGATTCTGCCCCTCTGCCCCCTCAGGTGAGATCCCCCTGCAGAGCTGCTCCAGCCTGGAATTCCCAGCTCAGGAAGGAAATCCAGGGGAAGCTCTGGAGTGAGGAAAGGCTGGGAAATTGGGATTGTTCCGTCTGGATAAGGGAAGCTTTGGGATGATCCAGTTGTGGCCTTCCAGGAGCTGAGGGAATGGCAGGAAAGGTGGAAAAGGACTTTGGACAAGGGATGGAGTGACAGGGAAAGGGGGAATGGGCTCAGACTGAAAAAGGGGAAAGTTCAGCTGGATATTGGGAATAAATCCTTCCCTGGGAGGGTGGGGATGGAATTCCCAGAGAATTCTGTGGATGGGAGTCTCCCAGGGCAGGTTGGAAAAACCTGGGGTCATGGAAGGTGTCCCCACCCATGGAATTGGACCCATTTAAGGTCCCTTCCCACCCAACCTATTCCCTGATTCCTGATTCCATGATTTCCACTGGCATATTCGATATATTTAATTCATACATTAATCCATCTCTAAAATCAAATATTTCATACTTTATATTCAATTCAGCAGAGAGATGAAACCCAGGCTCCCTCTGGCGCTTCCCGACATCCACCTCCATCAATTCCAGCCCTGCAGCCTCAGCAGAAAATCGGGAATTTAATAAAAACCCCGGGAAGGCGAGGCCACAAATCTCGCTGGGAGCGGGGGGAGCTTTAATTAAGCCGAGAGCTCTGATGGCCGAGCGGCCGCGGGGACGTCCGGGCTCGGTCACCTCCGCGGGGTCACCCGAGGGGACAGTGCCAACAGTGCCAGCAGTGCCACCAGTGCCACTGGTGCCCCAGTACCAGCAGTGCCAGCAGTGCCACTGGTGCCCCAGTACCAGCAGTGCCAGCAGTGCCATTGGTGACAGCAGTGCCATCGATGCCAGCAGTGCCACGGGTGCCAGCAGCCGATGTCGCCCCCCAGCCGAGCTGTGCCACTCGCGCTCCTCTCCAGCAGCACCGGGGGACGCTCCTCGCCCGTGGAGGGGGCACAGAGCACCCCGGGGACCCTCCGCACCCTCCAGGTGACCCAAACTCGTCCTCTCCTTGCCCAAAATTTGCGTTTCTGTCCCCGGATTGCGCGCGGGGCTTTGGGAGGGGTCAGCTCTTCGGGGTGACCCAAACTCGTCCTCTCCTTGCCCAAAATCCGCGTTTCTGTCCCCAGATTGTGCCTTCAGCCTTCAGAGGGCTCAGCCCCGCGCTGAGCGCCTGCGGCTGCTCATTAAGGGCGCCGCTAATGAGCTCCTCCTCCTGCTCTGTCCCCTCCCTTCCAGCCGGTGCCTTCCTCCCTCCCTTCTCTGCCTCCTCCTCCTCCTCCTGCTGCCGCTGCCGGGCCGCACTCGCTCTCCGCCCGCTCGGGAGCGCGCAGTGCGGCGCGGCCGCGCCCGGGAGCGCGCAGTGCGGCGCACCGAGCCCGCACCGAGCCCCGGCTGCGGCCACCTCAGCTCCTCCGGGTAAGGAAAACCGGGATCGGGACGCACCGGGATGCGGGAAGCTCTCGGGGGATGCTCGGTGATGCGCACGGGGGGGGGTTTCGCGCATCCTCAGCGCGGATTTGGGGTCCTAAACCTGCTCGGTCACCCCCAGAATCTCCCGGTTTTTGCTGTCAGGACCCTGGGAAGGGGGAGCTGGGGCATGTGATGGGATTTTGGTTCTTACGTCACGGCTTCGTGTCCCTGCGTGTGACAAAACCCCGCGGTGGCAGTGCGGGGGCACAGGGAGCGCAGCCCGGGTGGGGACCTTGGGGTGACAGCGCAACTTTGGGGCGCCGGGAGCTCGCGGGGAGCGGCGATTGCTCTGCGGGGGACGCGCCTCGCTCCTTCCCTGTCGCCTTCCCTCCGGAAGAACATCCTGGGCCGGAAAAATCCATCGGGAAAACGCACCTGGCTTGGGATGCGGCGCCGGGAAGCGGCGGGCCCCGGCGGCGAGCGGTGAGTGGCGGGTGCGGGATCCGCATCCTCCCGCAGCCGCTCCCGGGGATCGATCTCCCTTCGGGAAGAGCGGGGAAAGTGCTGAATCATTGGGATCCCGGCTCCACGGCCGCGAGGAGCTCGGGAATGGGGCTGAGGAGGGCGAGGAGGCCGTGGGAGCGCTGGGGCCTGGGGAGAGGGATTGCTGGGATGGAGCTGGGATGGAGCAGGGATGGAGCAGGGATGGAGCGGGATCCTCCCTTCTCCATGGCCTCAGGTGCTCCTTGGAGGACAGGGATCAGGGAAAACGCGCATTCCATCCCGGGGAGGCCTCTGGGAACGGCACCCAGGGAGGTTTGGGTGGGAAAACGGAGGTTTCGTCCAGAAAATCCCATCCCTGCTCAAACTGGGCATGGCCGGTGCGTCTTGCTCGGGTGGGTTTTGCTTCTCCCTTTGGAATGCTGCCTGTGGGTTCCTTCCTCAAGGTCAGCTCCTTGGGATGGCTCAGGAGCGCTCCCCAAAGTCACCCCGGGCTGTTCCCGGCCGGGTCCCGGCCGAGGGGCAGTGCCGAGGGCCGGGGGGATGCGGGAATTGCGGGAAAAGCTGGAATTCTGACATGCCCAGCAGAGGCCCGGCTGCTTTAAGATGGATCCTGTGGCGCTGTGGTGTTTCCGGGGTGCTCCTGGCAGCTGCCGAGGACAAAAGCAGGAATCCTATGACTTTTCCAGGAATGCTGACTCCTTTCTTTCCTGGAAAACCTCCCCCTCTTTGGCAGACACCGAGGGGCTGCTTTGTTCCAAGAAAACTTTGTTTTCTCTCCTGAAAAAAACCTCAAATTTGGCATTTTATGCTCGATTTCTATTTTTAATTTTGCCATTTCCCAGTTCCAGGCTGGGCCTTTGCTGCTTTTCCCATTTTTTTGTGTGGTTGTAACGTGAATCCAACATAAATAATGCATGGAAAGCGCTGGGCTGGCAGGGAGAAGTTGTTTGGTTGGAAAAGTGACTTTGTTTACAGGAGTTAGGACCTGGGCCTGGTTTTCTGTTAATTCTGGGCTTAACAAAGCTCTGTCCTCATCCTCATCCTCATCCCAAGGGATTTGGTTTAAACCCAGCTCAATCCCTTCTCCCAGCTGATGATTAAATGGGGAATATCTCAAGTTTTCCAAATTAATTTATCAGGATTTGTTTTTCTCTCATTCTCTCTGGGGTTTTTTGGAGGAATAAAATCCCCCAAAATCTGCTGAAAAAATTCCACCACAAAGGATCCCAAAAATGGGGGGAAATATTGAATAATAATGGGAAAAATGAGGATTTTTTTCCATGTTTTTGCTCCTGGCAGGTGGCTGGGATACTCCGAGTAGGATACTCATGGGATACTCCTGGGTGTAGAGGGGTTGTACCGTCAAATCTCAGGGATGAGCACGGAAGAGGTTGGGATCAGGTGTGACCACAAAGTGAGTCTGGATCAGAATGGGAATGGGAAGGTGGGAATTCCATCCCAGGAAACCCTTGGAGAGTCCCAAGAATGTGAGGAAAGGGATGGACATGGGCAGGAAGAAAAGGGATTCTTTTGGTGCTTCCTTTGTTGGGAAAAGGGGGAATAAATGGATTTAAGGAAGTTTCATTTCCCACTGGAGCCGTTCTTAATCCCAATGCTGCATCCCAGCTGGGGAGACCTTGGGAAAAGGAATTATCCGTAGGGATCTTGGCCCTGGATCGGATCCTCCCTCTGTTCCCATCACCTGCTCTGCCCCGCTGAGAAAAACGGGGAAGTTCTGGGGTTCTCCAAGGAAATGTTCCCTGGAGAAAGGCCAGTGTTATCCAGAAATACAGAAATTATCAGGAATGTGGCAGTTCTGGGATGCTCCAGGAAAAAAATCCCTGCAGAAGGACCAGTTTTATCCAGAAATTCAGAATATAGCAGGAATGGAGAAGTTCTGGGGTGTTCCAAGGGAATATTCCCTGGATAAAGATGAGTTTTATCCAGAAATTCAGAATATAGCAGGAATGGGGCAGTTCTGGGATGTTCCAAGGAATTATTCCCTGGATAAAGACCAGTGGAGCTCACCTGGGCAGGTGGAGCTTGGAAAGGGAACACAAAGCTTTGGAATTTGTTGGTTCCATCTGAAGCTTTGGAATTTTTCGTCTCCATCCCGCCCTTGCTCAGGGAAGGAGGAGTCTCCAAGGGAAAAGTTTGGGATTTGTTTGAAGAATCTGGGAAGATGGGACAGCCCCATTCCCAGGACGTTCCTGAGGCTCTGATTTTATCTGGGAGTGCTTGGCAGGAATTTCTGGATTTGTCTTCCACCCTTGTGGGGGTGGATTTTCTGTGAGGTTGTAATTTACTCGTCTGGGCAGCACCAACCTTCCAAATCCCAGCAGAACTTCATTCCCAGGGAAAAAAACCTGGAAGTTCAGGCAGAATTCCTTCATTTCTTTGCTTTCTGAGAGCTGTGGAATTCTCTGTTTTCCACACTTTTTAGATGGAACAAAAGCAGCTGAATTGGGAGGATTCAAACCAGTGAGAAAATCAGATTTTCAGATAAAAAAGTATCAGATTTTATTTGAATTTAAACAGCAAAACCTGTGAGGAGACTCCTAAAAAAACAAGGAAAAAGGCCCTGGCACTTTCCTTTACTCCTCGGGTTTTGTTTGCCCTTCCCAAAGTATTCCTAAAACCTGCCAGGATCCATTCAGGGGTTGGATTCCCTTACAATTTTGTCAGATCTTGTCAGGGAGGTCTGGATTTCTTCCTGCCCCGGAGGGAATTCCTTTCCAACCTCATTTTCCTCATTTTCTGTGATGTTGGATGACTTCTGCTCCATCTTTTCCATTTCCCCCCAGTCTTCCCGAAGCCCCTTCGTTCCTTTCCAGGCTATCCAGGATAATTATTGAGTAATTCCAGGGATTCCAGCTCGGAATGAACTTGCTGGAAGTTTAAATGTTCCATAATCCCCGTCCCCCTCCCTTTCCCTTTTTTCCTTTGATCCCGAGCTGAAAGAAACCCGGCTGGGTTATTATGGATTAAAAAAGAGGAGGATTTATCCCTCGGCTTATCAGGATCACCATTCCCACTTAATGAGATTGGAGGACAAGGATTATCCACGGAAAAAAACAGGGATGAGTTCGGGTGGACAGAAATTCCTGACAACGCTTCCTTATGTTCCTTTGGATCTCATCCTAGAACTTTGAGACCCAGTCCTGTTTTCCTCAGGGATGCAACTGGGAGGGAGCATCCAAAGGGCACAGGAGAGAGGGAATAGTGGAGATTTTCCCTTAAAAGGAGAATTTGGGATTTTTTTCCTTGCATTCCTCTGCCTGCAAGTCTTGAGCAAGAGGTTGGCGCATTCCCAGTTTGCTGGAGGAGCATCCAAAGGGAAGAGGGAGCTTTGCGCAATCCAGGCTCGGGAAGAGCTGATAAATCCCTGTCCTGAATTCTGGGATGCTCTTTTCCCACCTCTGGATGCAAACCTGGAGCCTCACAGGGAGTGGGAAAACAGGAGCACAACCCCCGGGGTTGGTGCAAGGTGAAGCCGGAGGTTCATTGGAATTCCTGGCAGGTTTTCCGCCGTCTTCTGCCTCCTTGGCAGTGGAATTTTGCTCCTTTTCCCAGGGACAGTCGGAATCTGATCCCGTGGCTCTGTCAGCCTGAATCCCAAATTCCTCCTGAAATTTCCTGGCATGGATAGGCCGGGCTGGCAGCTCCAGTGGGAGCTGGGAGGGCTGGAAGGTTCTCCTGGGCACCAAAATTCCCTTTTTCCCTCTGAATTGTTCCCTTTTCCTGCTTATCCCAGGGATCCCCAAGTTCAAAGAGCTGCAGAATCATGGAATAATTTGGGTTGGAAAATTAAAGCTCATCCCATTCCATGGGCAGGGACAACTGTCCCGTCCCAGGTTGCTCCAAGCTGGCCTTGGACACTTCCAGGGATGGGGCAGCCACAAATTCTCGGGAAAACCTGGGAATGCCGAGGCCGGGAGAGTCCGTGGGTAGGAAAATCCTCTTGGATCCGGCCGCTCTCCAGGGTGCTGAAGCCCCTCCTGGGGATTTGGGAACTCCACGTGATTCCCTGAGTTCCCACCTCCCTGTTCCCACTCGAATCCAGGATAAAAAGGGAAAACAGGGATACATTGGAACAACAGAATCCAGGGAATGTGGGAATTCCCCCTTTTCCACCCCCAGCATGGTTTCTAAGCTGGAGTTTGGATGCCGAGTGGTCTCCACAATTTAGGACAGATTTGAAACCCCACCTGGGTAAAGCCTGGCTCAGCTGAGCTGAGCTTAGGGCTGATCCTGCTCCCCATGGTGGTCACCTCCTGAGGTAATTCCAGCTGGAATTGTTTGGGGATCCGGCTGCCTCTGGGATTTTTGGGAGCAGGGAACAAGATCCGCTCCCTCTTTGTGCGGCTTTGGGGATTTTTCTCCTCCTGGACAAAGCTTGGCTGCCCATCCTTGTAGGAGCAGATTTATTGGATATTCCCGGCAGCTTTTATTGGATAGTCCCGGAAGTTTTTATTGGATATTCCCAGCAGTTTTTGGTGGACATCCAGAGCAGGTTTTGGTGGATATTCAGAGTACAGTTTTTGGATATTCTCAGCATTTTTTATTCGATATTCCTTGCAGTTTTTGTTGAATATTCAGAGCAAGTTTTTCTGGATATTCACAGCAGTTTTATTGGACATTCCCAACAGTTTTTGGTGGAAATTCAGAGCACGTTTTGTTGGATATTCAGAACAGGTTTTTTGGATATTCCCGGCAGGTTTCTTTGTATTCCTGATAGGGTTTATTTGATATTCCCAGCAGTTTTTATTGGATATTCCCCCAACCTGTGGGCAGGGAAAGAATCCTGGCCTTCCCTTTTTCCCCAGGTGAAGATCAGCCATTCCTGTGGGCTCTTCCCAATCCCGCAAGCTCTTCCCCTGGGTTTTGTTTGCCCTTCCCAAAGTATTCCCTTGGATTTTAAACCCACCAGGATCCATCCAGGGGTTGGATTCCCTTACAATCTTTCTCAAATCTCGTCAGGGAGATCTGGATTCCTTCCTGCCCCGGAGGGAATTCCTTTCCAACCTCATTTCCTTCATTTTTGGATGAGTTCTGCTCCATCTTTTCCATTCCTCCCCCTCTTCCCAAAGCCTCGGCTATCCAGGATGGTGACACCGCCAGCCACTCTGGATTTGCAGACACAGCCCCGTTTGTGGGGCCGGGATCGCTCCCGATCCCGCTCCGGGTGGGATAAAGGCCCCTCTGTGACCCGGCCGGGCGCCGATGGAGTGCGGGGCCCAGGAGAAGCTCCCGTCCCTGCTGTCACCTCGGTGGTGTCACATTCCTGAAATCTGGCTTTGACATTCCCAGCAGACCCCGCCACAAAGGCTCCTTGTTGGGATCTCCTTTGGGATGGGGTTGAGGCAATCCCAGCTGGGAGCGGGAGGAGGGGAGGGACAGGACGGGGCTTTGTGCCACCCGCACGTGCCAGGACACTCAGGGAGCTCCTCTGGTGACACTTCCGACAGGCTGAGGATGGTGGGAATGGTCAGCCTGGAGAGGGGAATGTTGTGTGGGGAAACTGGGATTTGGTTTGTGTGGGGATATTGGGATTTAATTTGTGTGGAAACCTCAGGATTTAACTTGTGTGGAAACCTCAGAATTTAATTTGTGTGGAAACCTCAGGATTTAATTTGTGTGGAAAACTCGGGATGTGAAGGGGTTACAAGGAAGGAAAAGGGAATCTGCAGCAGGAATTGGGATGACAAGACAAGGGGATGGGTTCAGGGAGATTTGGGTGGGATATTGGGAAGGAATTTTTCCCTGGGAGGGTGGGGAGGCCTGGGATGGAATTCCCAGATAATCCATGGGTGGCCCACCCTTGGAAGTGTCCCAGGTCAGGTTGGAGCCACCTGGGATAGTGGAAGGTGTCCCTGTGGTGGCACTGGGGGACCTTAATCTCCGTCCAAACCCAAACATTCCATGATTCCATGATTCTACCTCAAATCTACTCAACAAATTGATAATCCCATTTCCTTCTTCCCCTGTATCTGGAAAATTTCAATTCTAACAGAAAATATCTTAAACCCAAACTTCCTGTCCAAACCCAGCGCTCCCCCTTAATTCCCAGAAAAGCTGGAATTTGGCTGAATTCATCCACATATTTTTTTACATCCAACGCCAGAGCCACACATTTTAGAGGGCGGATTTTTCCCGAATGTCCTTCAAAACCTGATTCTGCATGTCCCAGGCTGCCATTTCCTGCTGACAGCTCCGGGATCCAGCTGCCAGCACTCCCCAGGGATTTTATTCCTGGCCGTCCCAGCAGCTGGGACCAGCCTGGGGATTTTTGGTTGACCTCGTCTGAATCATGCTGGCCCTGGTGACAGCTGCAAGGCTGAGCTGGCCCCAGCCCAGGACAGCAGGCTGCTCCCGAATGTTTCATTCCAGGGATTCTGGCTTCTTTGTCTCCCTTTTCCAGCCTTTTTGGGCAGGCCTGGGGTTGGGATGGGGGTGGGAATGATTCCTGGGAGTGGCACGGCTGAGCTGGGGGAAATTTGGGGTTTTCTAAGTGTTCCTGGCAGGATTTTGACCCGAATCCCAGATTTGGGATGGAGGTGGGAATGGACACTTCCTGGGAATTCCCATCTGTGAATGGTTCTCAGAATTCCTCTTCCAAAGCAGAGCAAGGTGAAAAACAGGGATATCCAGCAGCATCCAGGGACGAAACCCCCCAGGAACCAAAACAAAACCCTCTTTCCCAAGGGAACAGCAGTTCCTGCCCTATTGTCTGGTGGAAAGGGGGTCGGAATGGCTGGGATTGATCCCGAACAGCTGCTGGGATGTGGGAGGGCAGATGGCTCAATTATATTTGGAATGGGATGGGCAGTGTGGGGTTTGGGAGGCTTTGGGATCCTTTTCCCTGGAAGCCTGAGCTGGGAGAGTCTGCGGAGGGGATTTGGGAGGTTTTGGGATCCTCTTTTCAATAAGGAGGGGCTTTGGGAGATTTTGGGATCCCTGTCCCTGTAAATCTGAGCCAGGAGAGGATGTGGGAGAATGTGGGATCCATTTCCCACTAAATCTGAGCCAGGAGAAGCCATGGAGGGACTTTGGGAGATTTTAGGATCCTTTTTCCATTAAACCAGAGCTGGGAAAAGCTGTGGAGGGGCTTTGGGAAGCTTTGGGACCCCTTTCCCACTAAAGGAGGGGCTTTGGGAATTTTAAGATCTTATTCCCACCAACCTGAGCTGGGAGAGGCTTTGGAGGGGCCGTTCCCAGGAGATCACCCAGGTGCAGGTGGATGTGCCAATTTGGGATGTGCCAATTCGGGATGTGCTGATCCCAAATTGTGCCACCTCGGAGCGCTCCGTGCCACCCTCCTGCTATTTCTGCTCCCGATCTGTGCCACAGCCGGAGTTGTCCTCAGGATCAGGCTCCAGAGGCCGTAAAAACCCCCAGGATTTGGGATTTGAGCTGCTCAGGGATAATTTTAGCTCCATGCTCCGCTGGAGGAGAGGGAAGAGTGGGAATGGTGCCTCTGATCCAGCGGTGTGGGATTCCAGCCACACCCTTCAAATCTCATCCCAAAACCTCATCTCAGGGGCTTTTTGGGGGAAAAGGACCCAAAGGGTTCCCCCGGGAGCCAGGGGAGGGCTGTGGGATGTGGTTTTAAGCAGGGAAAGATGAAATGGCAAAGCAGGAATAGCTGGGAACGCTGGAGGAAGAGGAGTGGGCAGTTCAAGGCGTACCGAAGTGATAATTGGGATTTCCGAAGTGTTAATTGGGATTTCTGGAGGGTTTTTGGGATTCAGCCTCGAGTGATCATCAGGAAGATTCTTCATTTTATCCCCCTTTATTCTTCCCTTTAGTCCCCTCTGTTCTTCCCTTTATTCCCCCCAGGAGAAATTCCTGGGAACATCTCCAGGGTCAGGGGAAATTTCTGGGGACATCTCCGCTCCCCAGGGAAGATCCTGGGGACACCACCAGGAGATGTCCCGGGGCCACCGCAGCTCCAGCCCCATAGAGCCAGAGGCAAACCCGGAAAATCAGGAAGCTGAGGCTTCTCCAGGTGGGATTTCCTGGCTCTGGGCACTGGGAAATCCCAAAATCCTTGTGGAGGACCAGTCCAGCACTGGGCAGAGTGACCTGGGTGGGTCTGGGAAGTGCCACCATGGCCACCCTTGGGAATGCTGCTGTTCCCTCCTCCTCCTCTCCCTCGGAAATCATGGAATGACCAGAATGCTGGAGTAGATCCTCTCCAACATCCCATTTTTCCTTTGATATCCCGATGGAACATCCCAGGAGCTGCTTTAGGGAATAAAATTAAAACCTGCTCAGCCCCGCTCAGATCTTGTCTCCCTTTCAAGTTCCCCTCCAAGAGGCCAGAGCGGCTTTTAATTCCAGCAAATCCAGGGAAAACCAGGAGAAGGAACAAATCCATCAGCAGGGATGGGGTTTGATGGCTTCCAATCCCGAGTTTTGATCCTCTCACTGTCCCATCCTTGTCCCTCCCAGCCCATTCCAATTTTCCAGCCGTTGGAAATCTCTCTGCCGTGCCCGGTGGGCATCGCCCAATCCCAGAAAATCTGGGATCAGCCAGCCTGGAATTATCCCGGCGGCTCCTGAGGGTTTAATGAGGCTCAAAGTGGAACTGAAAGGGGTTTGTGGTGGGGGAGGGAGGATTTGGGAGGTCCTGGAGATGGAGGGAGCTGGGATGGGATTCAGGGAAGCACCAAGGCCTCGAGAGCGGCTCCTGGAAGCTCCAAGTTCTCAGAATCGCCCTAAAGAGGGAATTTTGGTGGTGGAGATAAGAACATTCCCCTTGGCACGATGTTCATTCCATACTGGGATGCGGGAGCTGGAAAACCAGGAATGTTGCTGTGTTTGCTCCCAAATATCAGGATTTGGATTCATCCAGCATGGGAAAAAGGTGAATCCTTGGAGGGGACCTTGGGAAGCAGGAAAATGGGAATTCTTGCCCCAAAAATTGTCCTCAGGGCTCGGAGCTGGCACTGGGGCACCTCCTCCTCCCTGCCT
>VXBC01004801.1:94070-106809 GCA_013399945.1 Ploceus nigricollis | reverse complement strand
GGGGGGGGGGGATTTGCTGCTCCATCGGGAACGGGACAAGGGGACTGGAGTGTCCCTGAGTCACCACCCCACAGACTCTTTGGGATCTTCCGTTAGGATTCCTGGAAAAATGGTGCTGGAGCAGCCCCAGTGCGCCCCAGTGAGGGGACACAGGGAGGGTCCTGGGTGGCACCAAACTCTTCCCTTTCCCACCTGGACTTTTCCTTTTCAATCCCTATTTTTCCCCTCACTCTCTTTCCAATCTCATCCTAATTCAGCCACCGTGTGTTTTTTTTTCCAATTAAAAATTCCAATAGCGGGAGGGCTGTGAATGATTTTCCCTCCAAAATTCCAAGGAAAAACCACGAGTTTCCCAATATCCCATCTAATTTTTTCCAGTGGAAGCCATTCCCTGTATCCTGTGCCTCCATCCCTTATCCCAAATCCCTCTCCTGGAGCTCCTTTAGGCTCTGAGCTCTCCCTGGATCCTTCCCTTCTCCTGCTGAACATTCCCAGCTCTCCCAGCCTGCCTCCAAACTGGGAAATCCATCCATGGGTGCTTTTTAAATCCATGGTTCTCATTATCCCAACTGGAGTGGTTTTGGTTTGTTAATTTAGGAATTTTTTTTTAATTTTGAGATTTTTTTAAGCTGTGTTGATGAGCGTGATGGGTTTTAGTGTTGGTTAATTACTGATGTATTTACCTTCTGTTGTGAGATAGGAAGATGGGATTAGGAGAAAGGTAAAGTAGGTTTAAAATTTTAAAAGGGTATAAAGAAAATGTTATTAATAGGAACTAAAAGAAAAAAAAACTAGTAAGAATTAAAACAAATCTTTTAGAACACTTTTCTCTACAGCTTTTTCTGTTCTATTGATAATGTAAAAAAACAAAGCTTAAAATTTTTAGTCAGTTTACTACTTTTAAAATAGTATTTTTTTAGTTTACTTAGGAGAGAAGTCTTTTTTGGTAATGTTATGGAGATTTTTCTACAAGAGGAAAACCGAGGTTTTTTGTGGTTTTTAATTTTTTAATGAATAACAGTTTGGGGAAACCTGTAATTGTGAAGTTTTTCTTATTTTTTACAAGCTTTTTCACAGCTTGTTTATGGATTATGTTGATTTATTGTTTTAAAGATGAGTTGCTTAAGGTAAAAGTTTTTATTATTTATTTCTAAAACCACGACAGCAACCCAAGGGGATTTCCTGCTGGTGGCAAAGCTGCTCCGTGCTGCTCAATCAGATTTAATGAAGCAATAAACAGAGCTGCCGGAACGTTCCCCGGGAACAGCAATTCCCAAAGTTTTACTGTTCCTCCTGCAGCCATAAATCGGGATAAATCGGGATAAACTGGGATAAAAATCCAGCTGCTGCTGGGAGCATCCTGCTGGTCTTAACGAGCTGATTAAATCCAGTCCCTCACTGTTTAATTTTGCTGAATTCCAAGCCCAGATTCCCTTGGCTTCCCATTTCCTGCTCTGAGCTGGGGTTGTTTTCCAGGAGTAGGGGTGTAGGGAAGGGATTTTCCCCAGTGTTATCCCCAAAAAAATCTCATTTTAAGAAATGGGAATGAATTAATTCCAGCCCGTCCTCAGAGTCGTTTGTGCACCCAGTGGATCCCAGGGGATCAAGGCACATTCCAGGTGCTGCTGTTTGTAGGGATTTTGGGAATTCTGACAACGAGATGACTTTGGGCCAGATCCCCTGCAGGGGGATCCGTGTCCTGGCTGGTGTCGGAGCAGGATCTCCCTGGGAATTTCTGCAGGAAGAGGAGCTCTTCCCATGGGTTGTTATTTCAGATCCTGGAGGGAGAAAAGAGAGAATTCCACGGAATTCTGAGGAGCAGAGCAGGGCTCAGCCTGGTCCTGCTGGTGAGGGACCAACCCCAACCACCCCTTCCCCTCTCCGTGCCTCCCTTTGGGATGTAGGGACGAGGCTGATGGATTTCTCCTGCTTTTTGGGCTGGTGTCAGATCCTTTCTATGCAGGAAAAAAGCTGGAAAATGCTGATTTTTTGGAAAAGTTTCTCCCCTGCCGTTCCCCCGACTCCAGCACCCACAGCTCGGAATGTCCCTGATCCCTGTGGCAGCTCCAGCCTCTCTGTGCCGGGAGAATTCCCCATTCCCGGCGGGAGCAGCCGGGACAATGCGGGGCTGTGTTCTCCAGGAGCCACCTACACGTGCAGGAATTGTTCCCAGGGATTGTTCCCGCTGCCCACATCTGCTCCGGACAAAGGGGCCCTGGAGGAGCCTGGAGGAGCCTGGAGGAGCCTGGAGGAGCCTGGCATTTTCCAGGGGATGAATTCCCTGTGTGGTTTTCCTTGCTCCCAGCTCCATGCAATCCTATGGATCATCCCTGGATCATCCAGCGGGGACACTCCCGCAAGATTCTGCCCGTGGGTTCAGGCCAGAGATTCCGTGCTGCTTTTACAGCTCAGGAATTGTCTGGGATTTAGTTTCTTCCTGATATTCCTCGATTTTTGCAGCCCTACTGCAGTGGGGCCTACAGGGATTTGTAGGGAGAAGCTGCCCTTGGATCCCTGGAAGTGTCCAATGCCAGGTTGGAGCAACCAGGGATAGGGGAAGGTGTCCCTGTGCTTGGGATGAGCTTTAAATTCCCTTCCCAACCCCAACCATTCCAGGATTCAGTCCTTTTATATTCCCATATTTACAAATAACCCCTAGGAATCTGTGCCAGGAACTTCCTCCTTCCCTCTCAGCCATTCCCCACCCCCAAATCCAAGGAAAACAAAAAATTCCTCACTTTTCAGCCCCAAACTGTTCCTATTTGGACCGTTTTTAGCCCTCACTGCCTCCCTCCCCTAAAATATCCCTGTTTGAAATGGATTTAAAGCTTTTTGTTGTCCTTTTGGGATCTGCATTTGTTGTCTGGGTGGAAAATGGTATCCTGAGAGCGTGGATGGGATCTGGCAGCAGCGAGGGGAACATCTGGATCCTGGCTGGGAATGGGATTGTTTGGAGACCAGTTGGGAAAAATCCCAATCCTAGAATTCCACTGGATCAATGCCAGGATTTTTGGGACAACAGCTCCAGACCCCTGAGCTCTCCCTGATGTCCTGAGGGATCGGATATTCCTCAGTATTTTTAATGCATAAAATACAATTATTATTAATCTTTTCAACAGCAAATCCACATTTTTATTCAATCCCACGGGCTCCATTTGGATCTCACTGCTCCCAGGAATTTTCTCTTGGTCCCTGGGCGCTGGCTCCAGGACTGGAGCCCAAACAACCTCATAAATCCTTCCAGCAGGACAATCCTGGGCTCAGGAGAGCTGTTCCCACGTGTTCCCCACATCCTGGCCACCATTCCTGGCCCCATTCCCACCATTTTTTGGGCGGAAACGCCACGTTCCCGAAGTTTCCAAAGGGAAAACGCCAAGATTGGCTCAGTGATGTGACGCTGGGATTGTTTTTTTCCAGCTGAGGATCCCTCTGCACGTGCCACCACCCCAGGGAACACCCTAAAGTCACCCCAAGGGACATCCCAAGGTCCTGAGGCCACCCAGGGAAGCTCCAAGATGATTCCGAGGAGAGCCCAGGTCACCTGTGCCGGAATTGCCTTCGCCCTCTGCCTCCAGCACCTCGTCAGCGCCATCGAGGTCCCCCTGGACTGTAAGTTTGGGATTTATCCTCTCCAGTTCCTTCCCAAAAATTCCTTGCCGGGATGGGGAGGAGATGGGATGAAGGTGGGAACATCCCAGGTGGATTTTCTCCTTCACATTTGGATTTTTCTCCTCCACATTTGGATTTTTCTCCTCCACATTTGGATTTTCTCCTCCAAATTTGGATTTTCTCCTCCACAGCTGCGTTTTCTCCTCCACAGCTGGGTTTTCTCCTCCACACTTGGAAGGAAAAGGGGTTTTTGTGTAGGGTTTCCAAGGCCTGCAAAAACTGGATTTGTTTTCTGGCTGTGCTGGGAACAAGGTTGGAACAGGTTGAATTAACCTCCTGTGTTTTTCCCTCTATGCTTTCCCTTTGGGAATAACAGCAAATATCCAGAGTGAATGTAAGTGTTCCCTTCCCCCCGGGTGGCCGTGTCCTTGTCCCCAAAACTGCATGAGGGGTCCCTGAGCAGGGGCTGGTGGTGGCGGTGGTGGCACAAGGGGGACGTGGCCCCTTCTGAGCCACTTTTCCCGCACATCCAGGTTGGGAAAGGTGTGGAAAAGCTTGGGAAGAGCTGCCAGCTCTCTGTGCTGGCCCCGGAGCAGGGGCCGGGCTGTGTTTGCCATGGAAAAGTTGTTCCTGCAGGGTTTGAGTTTGGAGAAGGGCAGGAACCCTCTCCTGGCACATGTGCCAATCTCAGCCCCACATCCTGACGAGTTGAGAGCATCCCTGGATCTCAGAGGATGAAGAAACAGCCTTGGATCTTCATCCCAGGAGATGGGATCTGCAGTTCAGAGATCAGGGCTGGGTCCTATCCCAGCCATGGGGTTCCTGTGTCCATCCCTGCCCTCCTAAATTCCAGGTCTGAGCTCCTCTGGGCTCATCCTGGGGGGTTGGAATCTCTTCCTTGCACCAGGAATTTCCAGGATCCCTGACCCAGCCCCTTCTGAGCTGCAGATCCAGGATGAATTCCCACTGGATTCACCCTGTGGGAACAGGAGGCTGGAACTGGGACATTCCTTAAGGGGACCAAGATACAGAGAGGGAGTTGAGGATTTTTGGTACCTAAGGAGAGTCTGGACACTGTGATGCTCCGAGAGGTGATGAATTCAGGGAATTCACAGGAATTTCCTCAGGATTCAACCTCCAAATCACACACCCAGCTGAGGGAAGGAGCTGAGATCCCAGCAGGAATTGCTGTGGAATGGCACTGAGGGATCTCCCCCAGTTCCTCATGGATTTCCCATTCCTCGCAGTGCCGCAGCCCCCCACGATCACCAAGCAATCCATCAAGGATTACATCGTGGATCCCAGGGATAACATTTTCATCGAATGCGAAGCCAAAGGCAACCCCGTTCCCACGTGAGTGCATTCCCAGCGCTCATCCCGCTGTCCCTCGGCGCTCCTGAGCCGCTCCCACCGTCCCTCCCCAGCCCATCCCACTGCTGGCACAGCACAGGTAAGGACCTCCCTGCGGACATGGTTCCAAACCCAGCTTTTCCTTGCCATTCCAGCTTTTCCTGGACGCGGAACGGGAAGTTCTTCAACGTGGCCAAGGATCCCAAGGTGTCCATGAGGAGGAGATCGGGGACTTTGGTCATCGACTTCCACAGCGGGGGCCGGCCCGATGACTACGAGGGCGAGTACCAGTGCTTTGCCAGGAACGACTACGGAACGGCCCTTTCCAGCAAAATCCACCTCCAGGTTTCCAGTGAGTGATTCCCGGGAAGCAGAGCAGGGCCATGGGAGGTCTGGGGGGGGAATATCCAGCACTCAAATGGCTCCAGGTGTGTCCAGGTGTGCCCAGGAGACAGAGAAGGAATGGGATTGTGGTTGGGAATTGCTCAGGATGGAAGGGATGGATTTGAGGGGATGGATTTGAAGGTGTGGAATTGAGGGCATGGAATTGAGGATATGAATATAAGGGTAAGAATTTCAGGGATGGATTTGATGGATGAATTTAAAGGGATGGATTTCAAGGTATGGATTTGAATATGGACTTGAGGACATGGATTTAAGGGGATGGAATTGAGGATATGAATTTAAGGGTATGGATTTCAGGGGTGGATTTGGGGGATGAATTTAGGGGTGTGGATTTGAGGGATGGATTTGGGGGATGTATTTCAGGACATGGATTTCAAGGGATGAATTCCAGGGAGTTTTGCACACAGCTAGATGAATTTTGCACTGAAACCAGGCCGGATCCAGCGGGAATCACTCCCCAGGAATCCTTCCCTCCTTTCCTCACTTTCCTTTGCTTCCCACGGCAGAGTCTCCGCTGTGGCCCAAGGAAAAGGTGGATGTGATCGAGGTGGATGAGGGGGCCCCGCTGAGCCTGCAGTGCAATCCCCCGCCCGGCCTCCCTGAGCCCGTCATCTTCTGGATGAGCAGCTGTGAGTCGGGAGCGCCTTTCCCACCGGGAATTCCGGGAATAGTGGCTCCATCACCTGTAGGGTTTAGAGTAACCGTGGGTGGGGTTGTTGCTGATACTTGGGGTTGGTTCTGTCAGCCTGGGGGTGTTCCTGTTAGTTTAGGGTTGTTTCTGCTAATTTAGGGTTGTTTCTGCTAGTTTAGGATAATTTCTGTTAGTTTAGGGCACTTTCTGCTACTTTAGGGCTTGTCCTGATAATTTAGGGTAGTTTCTGCTCAGTTAGGGTTGTTTCTGCTAGTTTAGGATGTGGCTGCTAGCTCGGGGTCATTGCTGGTCGTTTAGGGTAATTACTGCTAATTTAGGGCACTTTCTGCTTGTTTAGGGTAGTTTTTAGTAGTTTAGGGTTGTTACTGGTAGTTTAGGGGTTTTTTTCTGCTAACTTACTACACTTTCTGCTAGGTTAGGGTCGTGGCTGCTAGTTTAGGGTCATTGCTGGTAGTTTAGGGCAATTACTGCTAATTAAGGGCACTTTCTGCTAATTTAGGGTCATTACTGGTAATTTAGGGTTTTTTTCTGCTAACTTAAGACACTTTCTTCATAACCACTAATTTAGGGCACTTCCTGCTAATTTGGGGCCACTTCTGTTATCTTAGGGCCCTTCCTCCTACTTTAGGCTCACCACCCCTACTCCACACCTCACCCGCCCCATCCCTCCGCCATTCCCATTCTCCGTAAATCCCGCCCTGAATTCCTGCCGCTCTCCCGCAGCCATGGAGCCGATCCCGCAGGACAAGCGCGTGTCCCAGGGCCACAACGGGGACCTTTACTTCTCCAACGTGCTGGCGCAGGACGCGCTGACCGACTACAGCTGCAACGCCCGCTTCCACTTCACCCACACCATCCAGCAGAAGAACCCCTACACGCTCAAGGTCAAAACCAGTAAGTGGCTCACTGGGGGACCAGTTTGGACTCCATCCCAAAGGGTTTTCCAGCCAGGAATCCAGCAAGGGAATAGTGGCTCCCGTGGTTTGGTTTGGGTGGGGTAAGGAGGGGTTTGGGTGGTTTTGGGTTGGGTGGGGAGGGAGGGGTAGTAGCTTCCTGGTTTTAGGGTTCCAGAGGTGGTTGGGTGTAGGAATTGCCAATTCCATGTGTTTGGGGTAAAACTGGGAGTGTTTCACAGATGGGGCATTCCCACCATCCCCAGAGAAATGCAGGAATTGTCAATTCCATGTGTTTGGGGTAAAACTGGGAGTGTTTCACAAATGGGGCATTCCCACCATCTCCAGGAAAATGCAGGACTCACCAATTTTGTGTGTTTGGGATAAAACAGGGAGTGTTTCGGCACATATGGAGCGTTCTCATCCTCTCCAGGGAAATGCAGGGGTCACCAATTCCGTGTGTTTGGGATAAATTGCAGTTTTGACATGTCTGGAGCATTCCTACTGTCTCCAGGGAAATGTAAAATATCCAGAGGTGATTTGGGGCAGGAGCCACCAATTCCATGTGTTTGGGGTGAACTGGAGAGTGTTTCCATATCATCAGGGAAATTCATCTCCAGGGAAGTGTAAAATATCCAGAGGCAACTTGGAGCAGGAATCTCCAATTCCACCAATTTTATCTTTGGGATGAAACTGGCGGTGTTTCCACATTCCCACCACGTTCAGGGAAATCAGGGATCATTCCCTGGTCTGGGAAGGCGGAGTTGGCCGTGGTGTGCTCCAGGGGATTGGATGTGGAAAGAAGAGCATGGGAATGTGGCTGTGGATATTCCTGGGCCTCCTTTTCTCTGGGAAGTGCCTCCAGGAGGGTGGGAGCCTCTGGAATCCAGTGGGAGCCTCTGGAATCTGGTGGGACACTCAGGATGGGCGTCCCCAGGTGTCCCCACCAAGCATCAATGAGGGGACACCAGCGGCTCTCGCCAGAGCCTTTCCGTTGGCTCTGGGCCCTTCCAGGGCACGTTTTCCTCTGGGAATGAGAATTCCTGAAGGAAACGGAATTCCTGGTGCACTGGGGTGGCTCTGGAAGAGGGAATGGGGCCAATTTGAGGGACACGAGGACCCTGAGCTGTCACAGGGGCTCGAGGGGACAAAATCCTCCGTGAACATCAACCATCAGTGGGCAGGAGCTCCCACCTATTCTCAGCATTCCCAGGAAGATCCAACTGGGAGGTGCTGGCGGTTTTTTGGGAAGCACTAGGCGCTCCTGAATGCTGGTGGGAGGAATTTAATTTGATTTCCCGGCAGCTTGAATGAACAGGAATGTGATGAGAGGGACCTGGGAGTGATGAGTTTTCCACCTCAGTGTAGCAGCTCCTCCTCAGTGCAAAGCTGGAGTAGGGAATCAGGGATTTACATAATTCCAACAGGATCTTTCTTTTCCAGTGCTGGGAACGTGGGCAGCTTGTTCATTCCGGATATCATTTGTAAATTCCGGATATTATTTGTGAATTCCAAATATTTGTCTGTTTGCAGAGCTGGGCAAAGAAAATCTCAGCATTTATTTTTGGGAAAAATCCCTGCAAACAAAGATCTGTGGGGTTTGGAGCCTCCAAGGGCTCCATGGTGATGATTTATCCAGCTCTGGAATGACCTGGATGAAATGCTGGTGGATTTTCACAGATTTCCCAGACCTTAGAAAATCAAATCCTTCTCTTCCAGTTTACCTTGGGAAACAACTGCTGTAGGATCAGAGGCAAATTCCACCCCAGGAGCCTCCCAGATTCCTTTCAAAATTTGGGAAATGAGGCTTTAATTTCCCATACAAAAAATTCTTTTTCCATAAAGTGTTGGAAGGGGATGGATTTGTCTCAAGCTCTTGGATCATCTCAGCCTTAATCCCTGTGTTCAGCTCCTTCAAAAAGTCTTCCCCAGCTCCTGAAAAATCATGGAATGGGATGTAGGAGGGAAATGGGAAGGTTCCAGGGAGGGATCACCTTAAAGGGATTTTACAGCACGTTGTGCTCTTAAAAATATTATTATTATTATTATTCTTTTACAGCAGATTGTGTTCTTAAAACATTATTATTATTATTATTAATATTATTATTCTTAATAATAATAATAATAGTAATAATACTATTTCGTCTCCTCCTTGTCTTCCTACATCATTGTCCAGCTGTGTCCATCCCATGGGAAAAAGCGGCTGGAATATAGAATTTTTGTAGTCAAAAAACAGAGAAAAAACCCCCATTTTCCCCTCCAAATTGCTCTGATTTTCGGGTTTTCCCAAAGATTCCAAAGAGAAAAACATTCCAAGGAAATATTTGCTCTACAATTCCCACACTTTCAGCTCTTCCCACCCCTTGGAGAGGGAAATCAGCCCCTTTTCCTGCTGCTCCTCCTGTGTTTGTCCTGGAAGGCGCCGCGCTCCGAGTGCTTTTGGATCCCCGCTCCTGCCTGTCCCATCTTTGCTGATTCCTGGAAATTCTTGTGTTCCCCACCCTGTCCTGTCCTTGCTGTTTTTTGGGAATTCTCGTGTTCCCCCGCCCTCTCCCGTTCTTTGTGATTTCTGGGAATTCTCTTGTTCCCCGCCCTGTCCCGTCTTTGCTGATTTCTGGGAATTCCCCATGTCTCCATCCTTGCTGTTTTTTGGGAATTCCCTGTGTCCCCCATCCTGGCTGTTTTTTTGGAAATTCCACATGTCCCCTGTCCTTGCTGGTTTTTGGGATGTCCCCATGTCCCCCACCCTGTCCTATCCTTGGTGGCTTTTTGGGAATTCCCTGTGTCCCCCATCCTGGCTGTTTTTTTGGAAATTCCACATGTCCCCTGTCCTTGCTGGTTTTTGGGATGTCCCTGTGTCCCCCACCCTGTCCTGTCCTTGCTGGGTTTTGGGAATTCCCGTGTCCCCCATCTTGGCTGTTTTTTGGGAATTCCCCATGCCCTCTGTCCTGGCTGTTTTTTGAGATGTCCCCACGTCCTGGCTGTTTTTTGGGAATTCCCGTGTCCCCTTCCCACGCTGTCCCCGCCTCCCCGGCGCTGCTCACGGTGTTTTGTTCAATTGCAGAGAAGTCCCATAACGAAACGTCTTTAGGAAATTCCCCCGCCATGTACCGCGGTGAGTCCACGCTGGCTTTGGGAGTCCCGGCTTAACCCCGTCCTGCCTAACCCCACTGACCCCATTCCCTGCCCGTGTCCCTTTTGCTGTTGCCATGTCCCCATCGTGGCCTCAGCTTTGCCAAAATTTATCGGCATAAATCCATCCAAATGACCAGAAAACCCCACAAAGTTCCCCATTTCTGCTGAGCAGGGTTTAAGCGAGTTAAGCCCAGCTTGGGAGGTTTGGGGTTTATAGGGTCTGCCCCATGTGGCTGAGCTGAGTTTGGTCCCACCTGAGCAAAACTCAGGATTTAAACATCAGATCCTCATTCTTCTTTTCTGTGTCTCCAGAAGAACATTTCCAGAGGGAGCATTCCTGGGATTTCCAGCTGAACTCAGGCAGGGATAAAAAGAGGGAAGAAAAAGAGGAATATTTGGGTTTCCCTGAAATTTGGGTGATTCCTGTGCAGAGAGGTTGGACATGAGCTGGATGCTTCCACAGGCTCCTGCCCCTTGCTGGGACAGGAAATTCCCTCTGGATTCTGCCCCTGTTGGGAGAATCCCATCCCAAAATCCTAAATCTGGGCAGGGCATCCCCTCCAGATTCCGCCCCTTCTGGGAGAATTCTATCCCAAAATCCTAAATGGTGCTTCAGGCACAAAAACCCCAGGATGGCTGCCCTGGGAATGGGTTGGAATTGTCAGGGATGTGTTGGGATAACAAGGGTAGCCGTGAGGGATTTTAGGGAGCGGAAGATGGGGCTGGTTTGGCAATCCTGGGAATGTCACCACCTCTCTAAAGCCACCACGGATTCCAAGTGCTCCCAGATCCGGAGCTGTCCCAGACAGGATTCATTTCCTGCCCCTCCTTCTGCTTTTGGGGCTGGGGTTGTGTGGGGTCAGCTCTGGGAATGTCCCTTGCTGTCCCCACCATGTCCTGGAGTGAAATCAGGGCCTGGCACAGCCCAGGGCACAATTCCCATCCCACGGGGACTTTCGGGGACAAGGAAGGCGTTGCCAGCTGGGAGCAGGGAGAGCCGGAGAAGAGCGGGGTGTGCCAGGCCAGGGCACGGCCAAGGGAATTGGGATCCTGGCATCGGGAGCAGGAGGATTTGGAGGGAGCTGAGGAGCTGGGAAAGGCTCAGCAGCAGAATCGGCCTGGGAGGAAGTGCTGGAATGGGCTGGACAGTCTGGGAATCCTTGGAAAAATGCTGGGAAAAGGGATTATCAGCAAAATCAGCTTTGGTGGGAGCAACATCAACCACGCAGAGGGGAGGGGACAAGAGATTGGACAGGGAGAAAGGGAATTCCAGTGGAGAGTTTTCCTGGGCTTCTGGATTCCCATTGGATATCTTCATTCAGGGAAAAGGGATCTTAAGAGTTGCTCCATCAGGAAAATGGGATTTTATCCGCACAATCCCATTCTGTCCCTCATTTCATGGGTGCACAGGAGAAACTTCCTGCTGTTCGTGTTGTAACATTCCCTGGAAAACTTCCTGGCTCCAGGGGATTCAGATCTCCCCCTCCCACCCCTGTGCAGACCTGGACTCCAACCCAGGCCTTAATTAACTCAATAATTAATGAGCTGGGGGGTAACAATTCTTCCCCTCAGTCCTTTTCCTTGTGGCTGCCCCAGCGTTCCTCCCTGGAATGATCTGGCTGGGAATGCTGGAGCTTTGGGATGTGGAGAGGGATGTGAATCCCAAGGATTTGGGGTGCTGGGGGGATTTGAGCCTCTTGGCTGTTCTTCCTTGGGGTGCTGATCCCTACGATCCCAGCTTGGCTCCAGAGGCAGCTGGAAAAGCGGTCTGGAAGGCTGGGAATCCCATGGCCAGGATGTTCCTGAGCTTGGGAATGGGGGATCTGCTGGTGGGGATGTGGAGCATGGGAGATTTGTGGGACGCTTGTCCCAGATTCCTCTGCAGGGCCGGGATAACCACAGGAAGTGTCACCCACCCCTTGTCCCCGGGGCTTGGAGTGATGATTCCCAGAATTCCGTGGGCAATTATCAGGGAAAAACATCCAAAAGGATAAATGGTATATTTCATCATACCAGAATTTCCCACTTTTTTCTCTTTTTAATGGAATTAAAACCCTGTTTTGTCCCTTTTCCTCTCTTTTTTTTGGCAAACTTGAGGCTGTTTGAGCCTGGCTGTGCTGGGGCCAAGCACCTGGGATGTGTCAGGATGAGCACATCCCTGGAAAAGAGAGCTGATGGAGGAATTTTGGATGGGAAAGGGGCAGTTGGCAGCTCTGGGGTGATCCCAGTTCACAGCAAAGCTTGGGAGCAGAGTCAATTTTTAAGCTGAAATAAACAGCCCCGGGAGTTATTTTTCCAGCTTGGATCCATCCAGAGGGATGAGGGAAACCTTGACACTTCCAGCTGGAACTTCCACATGCTCAGAGCCTCTGGTTCTGAGGGAATTTCTGGCTGCTTCCTACTAGAAACAGCAACATATTTATTATTTATTAATTTTTATTTATTATTTATTAATTATTATTTATTAATGGTGCTGTGCTGAGGCAAAAATCAAGTTTTTTTCCATGCTGTCCTTAGGTTCATTAAAGCCAGGAAGGTACTAATTAATCTCTCTAATTTTTAATTGCCATCATTAATACAGGCTTGTAAAATCCAGCTTGCTCCACTTAGTGCTTCCAGTTATCCCACGGGATCTAGAGTGGGAATAAATCCTGATCAAAGCCAATCTTAGCTGATAAAAGAGTGAATTCCCACT
>VXBC01004801.1:70093-93974 GCA_013399945.1 Ploceus nigricollis | reverse complement strand
GGCTGAGCTGGTTTAACCAGGAATGAGACTTTCTCCGGGAGCAGGGATGCAGACAGACCCAGAGAACTCGGCTTTTCGGGATAAAGTTGGGATTTTTCTGCCCTGGTAATCCATTAATCCATAATTGACTAACTGGGACCGCACGCGGAGCCCGTGGGAGCAGTGGGATGGGGGTGTGGAACCAATTCCAAGGATTCCATGGGTAAATCCTGGGGTTGGGTTTTCCTTCCCTAAGGTGGGAGTTCCAGGAAGAGCCCCCATCCTCACTCCCCTCCTCCTTCCCCTGCCGCAGCTCTGGAAGTNTGGGAGCAGAGTCAATTTTTAAGCTGAAATAAACAGCCCCGGGATTTATTTTTCCAGCTTGGATCCATCCAGAGGGATGAGGGAAACCTTGACACTTCCAGCTGGAACTTCCACATGCTCAGAGCCTCTGGTTCTGAGGGAATTTCTGGCTGCTTCCTACTAGAAACAGCAACATATTTATTATTTATTAATTTTTATNTTTCCCAAAATTCCCCAAATCCCCCTACTCACTGAGCCAAGGAAGTTTCGGGGCACCAGGACGGTCTCTCCCCATGGATCACTCCAGGATTTTTTGTGTCCCTGTTCCGATGCCATCCCACCCCTTTCCTAACCCCATAACTTCCATCCCTGCTACTGCTGCTTTCCCGCCCATCTCATCCTGTTTTGTCCTCACTGATCCAGATCTAGGTCAATCATTCCACTCCTTAATGGAATTTTTTCCATGAATAATTAATTTTTCCCCCTGCACAGAGGCCTTCACTGTGTGTGGATCCGTAGGGAATTGTCTCATGTCTTCCCTTTGTTTTTTTTTCCCATTAAACTTCCCTGTCCAGCCCTAAATGGGTCATTTTGGTGGCTGAGCTGTCCCTTTCCAAGGGGAACCATCTTTCCAGGCCTCCAGGAAAGCTGGAAAACCTCCTTGGTGCTGCTGGAGCCCCGGGGATGCTCCGTATCCCAGAGAATTCTGTGGAAAAGCAGCTCCGGGTCTGAATAAACCCTTTCCATACCCATTTTTCCTGCTGTCCTTCGTTATATGTTACATCCATCAATATTTCCCAATTCCATCTGATTCCAGCCCATTTTCCAGAGGCAGGGAGGGCAGGAAAAGCAGGAACTGATGGAATGGGGACCATCCCCAACGCTCAGTCCTCTCTGTTGCTCCTTCTCTCCCCTGCCTGCCAAATTTCCTCTCTCTCCCATTCTTTTTTTCGGTCCCAAATTCATTTGGAGCCCTCCTTCCCTTTCCAGGCACATTCCCGGGTGAGTTCAGAATCCCGGGATGGCCGGGGAGGTGACACCTTCCGTAAATTCCCAGAGACTTTTAAAAAACCCATGCTCTGTTTTCTTTGTTTTTTTGGTTTTGTTTTTTTGTTTTGTTTTGTTTTGATTTGATTTGTTTTGTTTTTGGTTTGTTTTTCCTTCTCTCCCACTGATTCCAGCTCGAGGGATCACGGAAACCACTCCCAGCTTCATGTATCCCTACGGAACTTCCAGCAGCCAGATGGTGCTCCGAGGGGTGGATCTCCTGCTGGAATGCATCGCCTCTGGAGTGTATGTACCACGGAGAGGGTGATTCCCAGCGGGATCAGCGCAAGGAATCACCCCTGGATTGGGAAAAAGGGATCATTCCCTCCTTTTTAGTTGTTATCAAATCTCCCATAACCTGCTCAATGAGCAAACAGAAATGCTGAGGTTTCCAGGTGTCTTCAGATCCTTGTCCAAAGGATAATTCCTCCCCACTGGTTTGTCCTAAAATTTGGGAATTTCCTGGGAGCTCCTCGCCACACTGTGGGGGAGGACATTTGTGTCCCCTAGAAGTGTCCTGGGCTTGTGGTCCAGCCCACACCATCAGACCATGGTCAGAGATGGGCTTTGAGGTCCCTTCCACCCCAAACCGTTCCAGAATTCCATGATCCTACATTCCCAGGAGGATCAGGAGGAGAACACCGTTCCTGACCCGCTGGGAATGCTCAGGGCTGTGATTTAGGGGCGGTGGTGGGAAGGAGGGTGGTGGGAATAAGGGTGGCCCACCAGTTAGATCAGACCTTCCCCCTGGGTTTTAGTGGTTCCCAGGATGGGAATTTCACTGTTATTTAGGAATCACAACTCTTTACTTGGGAGTCATTCTCTTGCCTTTGGAAAAGCTCTGATCTGCTCCCCTCTCCTCAGACCAGCGCCGGACATCATGTGGTACAAGAAAGGCGGAGAGCTGCCAGTGGGTAAAACCAAGATGGAGAACTTCAACAAGGCCCTGCGCATCTCCAACGTGTCCGAGGAGGACTCCGGGGAATATTTCTGCCTGGCCTCCAACAAGATGGGCAGCATCCGCCACACGATCTCGGTGAGAGTGAAGGGTACGTCACCTTTACCTTCCCTCTTTGGGTCCTGGCCGCCTGGAGCCGGGAGGGGACCTTCATGGAATGCTGGGAGGGACAGCGGGGCCTTTCCCTGGGGATGGGTCTGCGCTCTTCAGGGAATCATGGAATGGCTTGGGTTGGAAGGACTTTAGAAATCGGAAGGACTTTAGAGATCACCCAGTTCCAGGACACATTCCATGATCCCATGTTGCTCCAAGGCCCATCCAACCCAGCCTTGGGCACTCCCAGGGATGGAGCAGCCACAGGTTCTCTTGGAATTCCATCCCAGCCCCTCCCCACCCTCCCAAGGAATTATTCCATCCCAATATCCCATCTAAATCTTCCCTTTTTGGAATTAAATCTTGTCCTAATGGCCCCAAAAGCAGTGGGAGATGGAATCCCACTGATAGATATAGTGGTGGGTTTATCTGGCCAGGGAGAGGAAAGGGGTCTCTCCTCCTTCACCGAATCCCAGGAAACCCACACGGTTTTTCCATCACCTTCTGCCCCCAGGGAGCGCTGGAGGGGGGGAATTTGGGGGTGGTGCCGCTGTCCCTGTGTCACGGGGGCGGGGCTGTTTTCCAGCTGCTCCCTACTGGCTGGATGAGCCGGAGAACCTGATCCTGGCCCCCGGCGAGGATGGCAGGCTCGTGTGCCGGGCCAATGGCAACCCCAAACCGTCCATCCAGTGGCTGGTGAACGGAGAGCCCATCGAAGGTGAGTGCAGGAGAGGCTGGGCTTCCTTTTCCAAAATCCCAGCCAAAATCTCAGCCCAAAATCCCAGCCAAGGATATCCCGGCTGAGCACAAGCCAGAGTTGCCTCCTTCTCCAACACCTCAGACAAAATCCCACCAAAGTCTCAGCCAAGGGTCTCATGGCTGAGCATGAGCCAGAGTTGCCGCCTTCTCCAAAATCCCAGCCCAAATCCCAGGCAAAATCCTATCCCAAATCCTAGCCCATGTCCCAGTCAAGGATCTCCTGGCTGAGCACGAGCCAGAGCTGCTGGTGGGGTCCAACACCCGCATGGGCTCCACGTGAACCCCCAGCTCATCTGGGATGGGCCCAGTTCACCCAGTGGCTCCCAGCTGTGGCTGTGGAGCTCACGCACCATCACCGGGTTTGAACTGGGCTGAGCTGGGAAGACGCTCCATGATATTATGGGGTGGATTTTCATTTGGAAATGAATTGAAGGAGTTGTCCTTGTTTTGAAGCGTCTCCCCCCAACCCGAGCCGGGAGGTGGCCGGGGACACCATCGTGTTCCGGGACACGCAGATCGGCAGCAGCGCCGTGTACCAGTGCAACGCGTCCAACGAGCACGGCTACCTGCTGGCCAACGCCTTTGTCAGCGTGCTGGGTGAGTCTTTGGGAAGGGGAGCACCCAAAACTCAAATTTCCATGGAATCTGAGGGTGGTTGGGGTTGGAAAGGACCTTAAACCTCAGCTCAAACCTCGTCTTAAAAGGCTGGATGTGGCTCTTTGTGCCAAGGTGGTGTTGGGTCATAGGTTGGACTTGATAATCTTAAAGGTCTTTTCCAACCTTGCTGGAAACCTTTTCCAACCTTTTTCCAACCAGTTGGTTCTGGGATTCATCTTAAATTCCACCTTCTTGGAAGGGTGGGGCATGGAACCTTCCACTATCACAGGGTGCTCCAAGTCCTGTCCTACCTGGCCCTGGACGGTTCCAGGTATCCAAGGGCAGCCACAGCTTCTCTGGGAATTCCATCCCACCCCCTCCTCACCCTCCCACCTGGGAATTTCTTCCTATATCCCACCCAAACTCTCCTATTTTAGTTTAAAATCATTCCCCTGTATCCTATTACCATATTCCCATGGAAAAGTCGCGCTCCCTGGTTTTTCCAAGCCCCCTTTTCCCTGCCAAAGTTTTCCATGAATTTTCCCCTTTGCTGCTCTGAGGGAATGCACAAAGACACCAAGGCTTCAGAGCAGGAATCCATTGCCATGGATTCAAACCAGACAAAGGCTGGGCAAATCCAGGGATACGAGTCGCAAAATGAGGATGGAAGGAGAGGGAAGGTGAGGTGAGCAGGAATGGAGAAGCTCTATGGGGTTTTGAAAGTGCCAGTAGGAAAAGTGAACCAAAAACCAGGGAAAAAGCTGGAAAAGAGCAGCACGATTCATTTTTTCTCCTTCTTCATGGCTGAATTTTTGGCAATGGCTGGCAGATGTTCCCCCCCGGATCCTGGGTCCCCGGAACCAGCTGATCAGGGTGATCCAGAACAACAGGACGCGCCTGGATTGTCCCTTTTTCGGGTCCCCCATCCCCACCCTGCGCTGGTAAGAGCCGGATCCCATCTCGCTCCATCCCGAGGGGTGGGAAAGGGGGGGTTTCCTGCTTTTCCTTCCCTTCCAACAGCACTTTGTGGTGTTGGGAGGTTTAAGAACGGCCAGGGGAACACGCTGGACGGAGGCAACTACAAAGCCCACGAGAACGGGAGCTTGGAGATGTTCATGGCTCGGAAGGAGGACCAGGGAATCTACACCTGCGTGGCCACCAACATCCTGGGGAAAGCTGAGGCCCAGGTCCGCCTGGAGGTCAAAGGTAGGGGCACAGAGGTGCCAAAATCTTGGATCTTCTGGAAGTTGCAGCAGAAAAAGTTGAGGCTAAAATCTTGGATTTTCTGGACGTTGCATCAGGAATAATCCTTGAGGTGAAGGGAGGTTGGTTGTGGCTGATCTGATCGTCCAGCAGGTCAGAGCTGGGAGCCTTAAAATGGTGGAGATTCCATTTTAATGTTGGGAAAAGCCAAGGCTGGGGATGGTGGGAGGATTTGGGTTGGGTGTCAGGCTGGGAGATGCCATCAGCAACGCCAACACTGATCCCAAGTATTCCTCGGGGTTAGCTGAGGACAATAAAGCATTTTTGGAATTGTTTTTACCCCACTCAGCAAATCCAGCTGCTGACTCTAAAAATGGGGTTCTTTTAAAGGCTCAGCAGGAATTAATGACTCGTTAAATTAATTTATTTTTTCAAAGCTGGACAAACACCCCAACTGTGCTTGTCCTTCCCAAGTAACCCTGCTCTCCACTGAGTCCCTGAGCCAAGCCCCACGGTTTTGGGACATGACCCTTTGTGACCTCCTGCAGACCCCACCAGGATCATGAGGGGACCTGAAGAGTTTGGGACATAACCCTGACATGACCCTGTGCAGACCCCACCAAAGTTGTCTGAGGAGTCTGCGGTCTGACTCTTTGTTTGTGACCCCATGCAGACCCCCTCAAGGGTTGTGAGGGAACTTGAGGAGTTTGGGACATAACCCTTGACCCTGTGCAGACCCCACCAGCATCATGGGAGGACACAAGAAGTTTGGGACATAGCCCCTGATTTCATGCAGATCCCTCAGGGATCATGAGGGATCCTGAGGAGTTTGGAATGTGACCCTTTGTTTGTGACCCCACACAGACCCCACCAGGATCGTGAGGGGCCCTGAGGACCAGGTGGTCAAGAGGGGCACCATGCCCCGGCTCCACTGCCGTGTCAAGCACGACCCCACGCTGCGGCTCATGGTCACCTGGCTCAAGGATGATGCCCCCCTGTACCTGGGGAGCAGGTCTGTGCCCAAAAATTCCATCGATTTCTCTCCCAGAATTGTTGGACTTTTAGCAGAATATTCCAGGAGTCCCCAGGGATAAACACTGAGTTCCCACCTAAACAATATTTGATGTTTTTGACACTTTTAATCTCATTGGCTCCCTCCAGCAATCCCAGCTGATTTATCAGTAAATCCAGACTTTGCCATGGGTTTTATTTCCGGATGTTTTAGGACATCTTGATAAAACCTAGGAATTCATAACGAGCCACTCCAGAATTAATGTTTCTCTGCTCTGGCTGGCACAGCTTTAATTTCCTTTCTGTACCTGACTCCTGTTTCTTGTGAGGCAGGATCTGATCCCAGGGCACGAGCCCAGGGTTGGCTGTTGTCCTAAAAATGTGATTATTCCCCAGATACACTCCAGGGCGCGTGATTCCTTAGGAAATGAGCTTTCCCAGAATAACCCAGCACATCCTCAGCTGATAAAACTTCCAGACCGGAGATGTTCTCCTGCTCTGGTTGAGTTTCCAGCTGGATTTTGTCAGGGAACATCCAGCCTTCAACACTGCTACCTAAATATTTTGGGGATGTTGTTTCCTTGAAGGATGAAGAAGGAAGAGGATGGTCTGACGATCTATGGCGTGACTGAGAAGGACCAGGGTGATTACACGTGCGTGGCCAGCACGGAGCTGGACAAAGACTTGGCCAAGGCCTATCTCACCGTGCTGGGTAAAGCCCCCCTGACTCCACAGCTGAGTGCTTGGCTTTGAACGGGACATCCCGACCTCGGGGTCAGGCTGGAAGGGGAGTCTGGGCTCCAAGATTGTCCCCTGGATGCTCAGGGAGGTGCTGGCAGAGCAGGGGTTCCGTTGTCACAGGATTCGCTGCCTCGTCTCAGATGATGGCACTGAAATGCTGCAAAAAACCCCCTGGGATTTGAGGGTAAAAAATTAAACAGGAATTGTGCCACACAGCCCAAAATATCCCCAGGTGGATGTTGAAGATCCATGAGAGAAGTCCTAAATTTGGGGGTGAATTTAGTGGGGTGTTGGGGTGCTGAGCAATGGGTTTGGGGCTGAGCCAGCTCCTCCTGGCCCTGTGTGTCCCCTTTGTGCGTCCTCTTTGCAGCACAGGGAGGGACAAACTTCACCCCATTCCTCATTTGTGCCACTGCAAGCTCTGCTTGGCAAACAGGGCTTTATCATCCCCTGGCCACTTCAGATTCCCAGGAATGCCACAACCTGCCAGTGCCCCTCCACAGCTGGAACAGGAATCCCAAATCCCACATAATTCCCCTGGGGTTGATTTATTTCCCCTCCTTTCCCCTAACGGCTCATTAACCCCACATTAGGCTGATATTTCCCTTTTGCTGTCAACTACGGGTGTGGATAAAGCATGGAGGTCTCTGGGGGAAGGATATTCCTGCTCTGCTTCCCAAACTGGATCAATTCCCGCTGAAATCTGGAACTTTATGTTTGCCAGGTGCTCCTGTGGCCTCCCAAGCTTAAACTAACCCGATTTAACAAGCACTGTCTTACCTTGCAGCCATCCCTGCTAATCGGTTGAGAGATTTACCCAAAGGTAATCGTCACTAATTCCACACCTTCCTTTGATTTCCCACCTTGGTTTTGGTTTTCCCTCACCAGTAACTCCAAGAGAAATGGGTGGCAGCTGGAAAAACTCAGGGATGATGCTTCCAGGTTGAAGGAGCTGGAGCTCCAAGTCCTGCCCAAATTGTCCTTAAAGGAGCTGATGCTTCCAGGTTGAAGGAGCTGGAGCTCCAAGTCCTGCCCAAGTTGTCCTCGAAGGAGCTATATTTTGCAAGTCCCATCCAAATTGTCCTTGAAAACCCATTCAGATGGGTAGAAAACTCCTGTTCCATCACATTTTGTGTCCCACAGTGGCAGTTCCTGAGTGCAGGAATCACCTCACCTGTACTGGAAAATCCTGATGAGAAAAAACCTTCCACATGGAATCCCCTAATTTTTACCTGGAATTTATTCCTGTTATTTCATGAGCTGGTCCTTGTGATCACATTTTTAAAAATGGGGAATTTCTATCAAAAATTCATGTTTCCACTAAGGTTTTGTGTCCTTTTTCTGCTGTTCATTTGCATTTCTCTGTGTAAGGTCACAAATCCCCCTAAACCAGCACCTGGTGCTCTTCCCACCATTTTTTTTTTTTTGGGAAAGGCAGGATTTTTCCTGGGAAAGGCAAGATTTCCAGGCAAGACACTGTCAGAAATGATCACATATTTATTTTAAAAATCACTCTGGTCCCCTAAAGAGCTGCAGGACATGGATTGTGCCCTGGAGCACGTCCTGCCCACGGGGCTGGGAGAGGTGGTGGGAACTGGGACTTGTTCCTGGGACAATTCCAGCCTCATTTATCCTATTCCAACAGAACGACCTGACCGGCCCCGGGACTTGGAGCTGACGGATCTGGCCGAGAGGAGCGTGCGGCTGACGTGGATCCCTGGAGATGACAACAACAGCCCCATCACAGGTCTGTCCCCTGTCCCCAAAATCCCTGTGACGGAAAATCCCTTCCCATCCAGACCCTCCACCCACCTCTTCCTGCTCTTCCCAGACTACATTGTCCAGTTTGAGGAGGATCGCTTCCAGCCGGGAATGTGGCACAACCACTCCAGGTATCCCGGGAGCGTCAACTCGGCCGTGCTGAGCCTGTCCCCGTATGTGAATTACCAATTCCGGGTGATCGCCGTCAACGACGTGGGCAGCAGCGTGCCCAGCCTGCCCTCCGAGCGCTACCAGACCAACGGGGCACGTGAGTTTTTCCCAGGTTTTTTGTCCTTGGAATCCGCCACTCTCCATGGAGGCTCTTCCCTCGATCCCAGGAAGAGGTTGGCAAGGGCGGCAGCGGAATTTTCTGTATGGAATTCTCAAGCCTGTGGGTGATGTCCCTCAGGGCAGCATAATGCAGAGGTTTATACAGAAATCACTCATTTATTATAGAAAAATCTGGTTTTCCTTCTTTTCCTTAAAGGGAAGATTCCTAAAGGAATTCTTCCAGTTCTTTCAGACTACAGGAAGCTCAGAAATCTGTAGGAAAATCAGACTTAAGTGCAAATATTTTTAATTTTTGGCCGCTGTTAAAGCTGGTCGATGCTGTGGGGGTGGCGAGGCCCTGGCACAGATTATCCAGAAAAAACGTGGCTGCCCCTGGATCCCTGGAAGTGTCCAAGGCCAGGTTTGATGGGGCTTGGAGCAGCCTGGGATAGGGAAAGGTGGAACTGGGTGATTTTAAGATCCCTTCCCACGCAAATTCTGTGACAAAAGAACAAAACAATCTCCAATCCAAAACCAAGACTTGCGTTTGTCTGCTCAGTGCTTTGTTGTGGAACATTTGGGAAAATTCCACACGAGGAATTCACAGGAATCTCAGCAGTTCTGCTGCATTTCTTCCTTTACCCGTTCCAGGGCGATTTTTGGAGGATCTGCTGGCATCTAGTGTTGGCTCCCAGCAATGCCCGCCGTGTTTCAAAGTGACAAACTCTGCTCCCTCCACAATGGTTTCCTTTCAAAGATTTAGGACATTTAGGGGACAAAAAAGAGCCTCCTAAATAAATGGCCTGGTTTTCCAGAGGACTGAGAGTCTCGTGTCCCATTAACCTGAATGGGAACTTCTGGAAAAATCAGGCCATTAACTTCTGCCTTGGAAGGACTTTCGGCTCGCAGGGTTTTAACCCCTCAGTGGTTATTTTTTGACATTAAAAAAATCATTTTTCAATGAATTTCGGTTTTCAATGTAAATTTCAGGTCCAGAAATAAATCCAACAGGAGTTCAAGGGGCAGGGACCCAAAAAAACAACATGGAGATAACGTGGACTGTGAGTTCTTCTTGGATACCTTTTGGGATGGAGGGGGAATGGGTTCAGAGTGCCGGAGGGCAGGGATAGGTGGGATATTGGGAATAAATCCTTCACCGGGAGGATGGGGAGAGGCTGGGATGGAATTCCCAGAAAATCCACGGCTGTCCCATCCCTGGAAGTGTCCCAGGCCAGGTTGGAGCAACCTGGGATCATGGAAAGTGTCCCTGCTCATGGGGGTGGAGTTTGGGATTTCAGGTTCCTCCCAAGCCAAACCACTCCAAGATTCCATGAAATAAAAAGCAGAAGGTACAAGAAAGGCTGTTTTTAGTGCTGTGCTAAAAAGAATAATTCAAAAACTTGAAAATAAAATAATTCAAAGACGTGGCACCCAAAGATGCCGGATTCCAGACTCAGCTTCTCGAGGGTGCCCCAAAGTCGAGTCCTTGAGCAGCTCAGAGGATTTACATGGCCACTCCTGCTTTGCTCCCTGCACCAGCAGGTGTCAGCCACAAATCAGGGATGAGCCGTGGGGAGGGCTGGAATGACAGCGGGAATAGAGGCTGGAATATGGGGATAGTAGATATGGAATATATATTGTATAATTCGATATTATGCACGTGTTTGATTTATTTTATATCATATATAGATAAGGAATCTGGGCTAGTGGAAGTGTCTCTGCCCATGGAAGGGCCTTGGAATTTAAATCCCTTTCAACCCAAACCATTCCAGGAATAAAATCTTGGATTTTGTGAATAAAATTTCCCCGTCCTGCCATGGCTCTGGAGGGCAAGAACTCATTCTGCCTCTCCTTGGGAGCGAAACCTCGCCCTCCTTTGGGATTTGCTGATGGAGCCTGGAATACAACCCCACTGCTGAGCAGAACTTTGGGACCTCCTTGGCGGAAAAATCCAATTTTTTTTTTTCCTCCTTCTCACTTTCCCTTCTCTGTTTCACTCCACTGAAGCCTCTGAATGCAACTCAGGCTTATGGGCCCAACCTCAGGTACATCGTGAGGTGGCGGCGGCGGGACCCCCGCGGGAGCTGGTACAACGAGACCGTGCGGAGCGCGCGGCACGTGGTGTGGAACACCCCCATCTACGTCCCCTACGAGATCAAGGTGCAGGCCGAGAATGACTTCGGCAGAGCCCCAGAGCCCGACACCTACATCGGATACTCCGGGGAGGATTGTGAGTATTCCCGCAGCTGCAGGTGGGATTTTGGGGATGACCCCATCCAAGGGCAAGGAGTGCCCAGGACGTGGGCAAGGAACTGAGGGATTTGGGACAAAAATCCACTTTTAGTTTGGACAAGGCTTGGAGGACATGGACAGCAGAAGATGTCCTTGTCCATGGCCACCTGGGCTATGGGAGGTGTCCCTGTCCATGGCCACCTGGGCTATGGGAGATGTCCCTGTCCATGGCCACCTGGGCTATGGGAGATGTCCCTGTCCTTGGCCACCTGGGTTGTGGGAGATGTTCCTGCCCATGGGCCTGGATGATTGTAAGGTTCCTTCTAACCCAAACCATTCCTGGACTGTGGAAACCACCAAAAATCCACTCCAGGTCACCTCTGGCCATGTCCCAAGAAGTGGCAGGAATTTTTCCACTTTAACACCTGCAGAGCATCGAGATTACTTCAGGTTAAACGTTCTACAACAGCCCTAATTTATGTGACTTTGTGGTGTCAGGGAGTCCCTGGCTGTGGGACTTCGGGATTTTTCAAGAAGGAAGGTGGATGAGGCAGGAGATTCCAGGTTTGAAGCCAAGGGGCACAAACAAAGCACAAAAATTTGAAGTAAAGCTGGAATTTCAGGGTTGGATGGCACAGACAACTCCTCCAGCTGGGCATTTCCCAGAGGAGACAGGGAAAGAAAAATGGGGCAAAAAAAGTGGGAATCAGGGGAAGACAAAGCACTGGAAGCAAACTGGACCCAGTTCAGAGGCTGTTACAGGGAAAGATCCATTTTCTGTGCCCTTCCAGGGGTTTTTTTAATTTCTCTTGGGAATTCCTGCAATAATTTGGAGGTTTGGGAGGATCTGGATGAGCCTCCAAGTGTGTGTGTGTTGTATGGAGGCAAAGCAGGGAGATCAAAGCTTCTCCTGCCTCTGTTTGAAGGTTGGGATGGGTCAAAAATCCCGAAAATCCACAAAAACTGTCCCAAAAATAGTCAGATCCAAGCTGCTTCACTCCAGATCTCTCCACACAGCAGAAGCTGTAGAAAGGATGTAAAATCCCAACTGGATCAACAGCAAATTGACCAAATTATGATTAGAAATATGGAAATGGGGTTTTTTTGGATCTTTGAGGTCCAACTTTGGGACAGGTGAGAAAGGAGAGGGTTGGATGTGCTGGGATCCCTCACCTGGAGATGGAGGTGAGCCAGACTTCCCTGCAGCAGGAATGTCCACTTTTAGCTGGATCAGGAATGTTCTCCTGATGGCTGGAGGTGTGAAATTGGATTTATTTCCTTCCCACGGAAGAGGGTGAAGCCATCGTGGGGATGCTGCTAACAGGATTTGTGATGGGAAAAGCACAGCAGGGGGTGTCCAGCTGTCCATCTGTCCGAGCTCCAGGGTCATTCCAGGTTCCTAACGGCTGCTCCACTTTATCCCTGCCCACCCAGATCCCAAAGCTGCACCCACGGATGTCAGGATCAGAGTCTTAAACAGCACTGCCATAGCTCTGACCTGGACCCGGGTGCACCTGGACACCATCCAGGGACAGCTCAAGGAGTACCGAGTGAGCAAATCCCAAACTCCCCGGTCCCAAATCCCCACCCAGCACTGACCATTAACACAGTTAAACCTCCCAAAATTCCCAGCTGGCTCCCAGGGGTGGAGCTGCTGGATGTGGGGATGACAGAAAACTTCCTTTGGTCACCAGGAGCCTTTAGGTTTGGAGCAGCACCAAGGATTTGCTCTTTGGGGTGTCAGGATGGGGCCAGGGACGTCTCCTGTTGCTTCCTCTGGGCTTGGCTGCAGGATTTGGGGTGCTCCAAGAAAACAGGGAGGGATTGGGATGGTCCTGGCCATGAAGCAAAGGGGCTCTGAGGGAGTGACCCCAACCAGGTCAGGTTTTGTGTCATCCCCAAAACACTGACAGAGTTTTTTACTGATCAACAACCCTTGCAAAGCCTAAACCTGCGGTCAGGACTAACTGAGCACTAAAGCCAGCGTGGATCCATGTTTTTCTGGGTCTTTCCAGGTTTATATTTAATATTTATCCATCTTTCCAGACTTATATCTAATATTTGTATTTGCTGCTGATGCACAGAGGATGGAGCCATTCAAACCAAGCCAAACCCTGAGCAGGGCCCTTCCCTGGGCATTAAAACATTCCCAAAACCTCATGTCCGGCAAAGAATTCCAGCATTCCCAATCCAATCATCTGCTGGCTCCAGTTTTCCTGATTCTGAGGGATTTTCTGAGGGGATTCTTATTTCTGCATGAAATAGGATTTACAGTCAGGAGCTCGAATGGGAGATTCCCCACATTCAGACTTTTATTCATGCCTGGGTGTGTCCCACCTTTCCTTGTCCATTGCGAGTGGAAAGGGAGAACCACTCGGATTTTAATCCTTGGGAATTAGGAACAGCTTTAGTCTGAGCTCAGTGGTTTTGCTCAGTGTTTTGGGAAACTCTTAACCCCTTGCTCAGCCTCGGATAAAACCCGGATTTTCCTCATGGAGCTTCACTAACTCCTCTAAAAACTCCCACAGCCTCGAGCCACCCTTAAAGGCAAAATTCTGCTTTTTAACATCTAAAAACCCCAAAACCCCATTATTAAATGGTAAAAAGTTTCACCTGGCCTGCCTATTTCTTGAAGGCCTATTTCTGGAGAGACAGCAGCTTGCTGAAGAACCTGTGGGTCTCCAAAAAACGACAGTTTGTGAGTTTTCCTGGAGACCGCAACCGGGGCACCGTGTCCCGGCTGTTCCCTTACAGCAACTACAAGCTGGAGATGGTGGTCACCAACGGCCGAGGGGATGGGCCCCGCAGCGAAATGAAGGAATTCCCCACCCCTGAAGGAGGTACGTTCCCACAGGGAACTTTTTCCCTGCTGGGAGAGGTTTGGGTGGAGCAGATCCAGGGAGCTGAGCCGCAGCTGAGGAGGGATTTTAGCTGAGCGTCACCTGGGCGCTGTCACCATCGGTGACATCGCTGAAGCTACAGCTGGAGTTGGCTCTTGACCCCTTCAGTATTCCCAAAAATCCCTCAGTCAGGTGGTCTGGACATCTCAGCCAAGAAGATTTTGGGCTGAACAACAGAAATATTTGCAAAATCCTTTCCTAGGCACAGCTCAGCGCCCTCAATTTGCTGCCTGAGCTGTAAATGTCCCCGAGCCGCGGTTTGGGGACATGGCAGTGGTTGGATCCATCCTGGAAAAGGCAGGAAAACCTTCCCAGGACCTTCAGGAATCACTTCCAGGCTTTTAAGCAAGAGCACCTTGTTCTTGTGTCAAGGATGAACTCAAGGGTTTAATTTTGTCGCTGGCACAGGAGCTATTTATAGACACACCGATAATTCCGAGTTGGAGCCGCAATTCCAATGACTGGAAGTGACTTTTCCTACAGCACAGGAGGGAATTCAGGCACAGAAGGTCACAAAAATGCAAGCAAAGATTTGCAAGTCTTGTCTCAAAATATTTTGGGGTCTCCCCTTTTCTCTTTCTTTCAGCGCTGTCTCTTCTTTCACAATTCCTTGGAAAAATCCCAATTTTAAAGGATTTTCTGTGGATAATTGAGGTTGTTTCAGAAGAAAGGGTTCAATTCCTGTAGGTTTTGCAGGCAGGGGCATTGTGACCCTATTTCTGGGGGATTTGGTGTGGCTTTGGACATTTGAGGTGATGATAAGGACGTGCAGGTGGCGTTAATTAATAATCACGGATTTTACTCTTATCAAGGGGAAAATGCGGATTTTATTTTTTCCTACACCACCAAGCCCTTTTATCGACTCAAACTGACATTGAGAAGGCTGAAGGATACCATGAACAACTAAAAATAAATCCCTGAGCTCTCCCATCTCTCTTCCCCCAATTAAGACACCGCAATTAGAAGGAAATCAGGAGAATAATTTAACTCCAGGCTGGATAATTCTTTCCTTCCTTCAGCAGTTAAAGCAGCGAGAATCCCAAACATTCCTTAGGGTGAGGAGCAGTGGGAAGCAGCTCCCTGGGGGAGATCTCTGGAATTCCATTTCCCAGCAATTTTTTGGGGATAAGAGAAGCCACTTGTGGGGGTTGTATGAGAGAAATCTGTGGGATGAAAACTTTGGGATGGGAGCGGGGGTGTAAGGAAGGTCAGGAGATTTGGGACCAAGAGGAGAAGTAGGGCTGGAGTTCAGAGAAGTTTTTGAGATACTTTTTGCGCCTCTAAGGGAGAAATTTTTGGGATGAAAACCTTGGGATGGAAAGAGGATGTAAGGAAGGCCGGGAAGTTTGCGTCCAAGAGGAGAAGTGGGGCTGGAGTTGCATTGCAGGTCTTCTTCTGTGGCCTCGCTGGAGGATCCCGCAGGATTCTTTTTGCTGAAAACCTCACCTGGCTCCTGGTTTTTGGGATAAATCCTTGCGTGATCCATTCGGGGTGTGTCTGTGCGGGATTTTGGAGCGGCCAGGGCGTGACCCAGCCCGTGGCGGGTGCAGCAGCGCGAGGTTCGTTACCCCGTGTGTGTTTTCTCCTCTCTCCTCTCTCCTCCCCGCTCCCCTCCAAGTGCCCAGCTCCCCCAGGTACCTGCGGATCCGACAGCCCAACCTGGAAATCATCAACCTGGAGTGGGATCACCCTGAGCATCCCAACGGGATCATCACGGGATACACCCTCCGATACCAACCCTGTACGTCCCACGTCTTCTTCCCGCTGATAAATCAGGAAATCCTTCCCTTCCTGCTTTTTGCCAGGGCAGGGAGATCCATGAGGAACTGGAGACTTCCATGGTGGGACAAACTGGTGTTGGGAAGGGTCCTGGCCATCTGTAAGGGGGCTGGTGGGTGCTCAGCAGCTCCCCAGACTCAGTTTTTGAAAGGAAATTGGTTTTATCTCAGATTTAGGAAGATTTTAGGTGCAGCCTGAGGCATTTTTGTGCTCACGCAACACAAATTGGATGAGGTGATACCCAGAGCCTGAATGACCCTGAGCCTTCTCTGCCCACCTGAATGTCCCCCCCAGCATGTCCCCAAGTGCCCCAAACAGGGTGTATTTAACAGCTCTGAGCCCCACAGTGACCCCACAGAGCCTCTGCGGGGTGAGGGGACAAGCTGGAGACACCTGCACTTCATCAAGGAGGGGGTGGGTGCTCAGCAGCTCCCCAGACTCAGTTTTTGAGAGAAAATCAGCTGGATCTTGGATTTAGGAAGATTTTAGGTGCAGCCAGAGTCGTTTCGGTGCTCATCCAAACACAGGATTTAGGAAGTGATACCCCAGAGCCTGGCACAGTAGGGAGCACCTGAAGGTCCCCCTAGCAGGTCCCCAAGCCAGGATGCCACCAAGTGCCCCAGCCTGGCCATGCTGAAGAGCAGCAACAGCTCTGAGCCCCTCAGTGACCCCACAGTGACCTCACAGACCCTCCAGGGGGGTGAGGGATGAACTCACACCCCAAAATTCCTGGCCCAGGCTGAGCTTGGCCTGTGCTGCCTTCTCTCTGCAGTTAACGGGTCCCGGACAGGCCGGCCGGTGACGGAGAACCTGTCCCCCAACCAGACGAGGTTCACCCTGCAGAGGTCAGACCCCATCTCCCGCTATCGCTTCATGCTCCGTGCCCGCACCCAGGTGGGAGAGGGAGAGGCCCTGGTGGAGGAGTCACCAGCGCTGCTGGACGAAGGTAAGGGCAGCACCCAGCTCTGCTGATGGGACAGGATGTGTCAAACCCAAAAAATGTTATTGTGACGGGCCGTGGAACAGCCAAAAAATGGCATCGTGGCAGGATGTGGCAACCCCAAAAATGTTATTGTGACGGGCCGTGGAACAGCCAAAAAATGGCATCGTGACAGGATGTGGCAACCCCAAAATGGCATAAAGACACGCTTTGAGAAATCTTAAAAATGTTATCATGATGGGCCATGGAACAGCCAAAAAATGGCATTGTGACAGGATGTGGAAAATCCAAAAAATGGCATTGTGACAGGATCTGACAAATCCCAAAAATGGCATCGTGACAGGATGGGACAAACCCCAAAAATGTTATCATGACGGGCCATGGAACAAAAAATGGCATTGTGACAGGATGTGGAAAACCCAAAAAATGGCACTGTGACAGGCCACGGCAAACCCAAAAATGGCATCACAACGGGCCATGGCAAACCCAAAAATGGCATCACAACGGGCCATGGCAAACCCAAAAATGGCATCACGGTGGGCCATGGAACAGCCCAAAAATGGAATCAGGGAATCCCAAAAACCAGGAGTGCAGGACAGCGATGGCCNGGCATTGTGACAGGATGTGGAAAACCCAAAAAATGGCACTGTGACAGGCCACGGCAAACCCAAAAATGGCATCACAACGGGCCATGGCAAACCCAAAAATGGCATCACGGTGGGCCATGGAACAGCCCAAAAATGGAATCAGGGAATCCCAAAAACCAGGAGTGCAGGACAGCGATGGCCACTGAGGTTTTCCTGCAGAGGTGGAGGTGGCCAAATGCTGCAGTAAAATCCCAGCTGAGGTGACCTGGGGACTGTCCCAGGGAACCTCCTGGCTGTCGCCAAGGGAGGGACATTCCTCGTGTGTCCTGGAGCAGGAGGACATTTGTAGAATTTATGTTTTTTACCAAAAGAGGGCAGGGCAAGATGGGATTCAGGTAGGAATTCCTCGCTCGGAGGGTTTGGAAGTGCTGGCACGGAGAGATTGTGGATGCTCCTGCATCCCTGGAAGTGTCCAAGGTCAGCTTGGAGCCACCTGGGATGGTGGAAGCGTCCCTGGGTGGGACTGGATGAGATTTAAGGTCCTTTCCAATCCATGATTTTGGGATCCCACTCGCCTTGTGCTGAGGGTGAAGCTCTGATTTCCCCTCTGTGTTTCTGTGTCAGCTCAACAGGGGCAGCTTTGGGGGATTTTTGAGTGCAGAGAACTTGGTGCCACCTCCCTGTCACCCCACAGGTGTCACCTGACCCTAAAGGCCTCCAGAGCCCCAATCTCAGCCCCATAATCAGATAAAATTCCCAGTCCCACCTCCCTGTCACCTCATGGGTGTCACCTGACCCTAAAAGCCTCCAGAGCCCCTATCTCAGCCCCATAATCAGATAAAATTCCCCTTGTAGAACATCCATCAAATTTAAGTGGAAGTTCTGGAGCCCTGAGGGAACCAAGGGCGGCTCTCCCCCTCTTTAAGCTCGGCTGACAGAGCTGGGATTGGGTTAGAGCTGGGATTTAATGGGGTTTTCTCTCCTTCCCTCCATCCCCCACCCCAGCTAATGGCTCTGAGTGGGGAAAGCGATTCCTGCCCGGATCCAGTGGGAATAAAACCATTCCCAACACCCCTGGGGTGGGATCCGGCAAAATTCATTGGATGGGGAGAGAAAACAGCCAAGGAAAACACGAGAGGGGCCTGGAATTGCTTTAAAAGGAATAGTGAGAGCTCAGGGGTTGGATTGAAGCTGAAAATTGAATATTTTTACCTGGTTCACACCCGAATTTTGGACACTGATAATAGCGAGATAACAGTCGTGGTGAATAAATTTTAGTTTATTTGGATCAACTTTATTGGAAATATCAGGTGGTGCCCAAACCTGCTGGACAAGACAAGGAACTCCCTCTGTGGGGTTTGGGGTGAGAATGTGGCACCCGGTGCTGCCAAACAGACAAAAGTTTGCCTGTCAAAACGCAAACAATTATAAAATTTAAGTAATTTACTCCCGTATCGCAGAAATTCGCCCTCCAAACATCAAGTACAAAATTAAATAGGTGAGTTTTGCTCTCTTTGATGGGACTTCCTGCCAAACTGAGGGAGAGACGAGGCTGAAATTAAAGGAAAATAAGCAACTTAAGGAAATTAAACGCATTTGTGCACTCCGAGGAGGTTTCTTGCTCGCCAGATTCCTCCAGACTCAGAGTTTAAATAAATTAAAAAAAAAAAACAAGGAAAAACTGAGGCAAAATTTGAAATTCGGTGGTTTTGTTGGGATTAGACCTAAACGCCCGCTTAAGTACTCGGCTTAACGACACCATTGTCACCTCAATGCCACTGCTGTCGCCTCAGTGCCACCTCTGTCTCCTCTTGAGTGTGTAATCTGAATCCTGGTGTGGTTTATCCCAGATTCCTTGATGTGGTTTATCTCAGATTCCTGGTTTATCCCCGATTCCTGGTTTATCCCAGATTCCCTGGTGTGGTTTATCCCAGATTTCCTGGCATGGTTTATCCCCAGTTCCTGGTTTATCCTCGATTCCTGGTTTATCCCAGATTCCTGGATTCCAGGGGCTGTCCCAGGTTGGATTTAATCCCGTTTTTCCCCTCTCTCTCCGCTCTCCGATGACTCCGAGTGTCCTGGCGGCGCGTTGGGGTTGTTTGATAAATTCCTGTGTTTTTCTCTTCCCTCTTTCTCTCTGTTTTCCCGTTTTTCCCCCTCTCTCTCTCTATCCCTGGCGCTGCCTCCGAAGCCACGCCAAGCCCAGGTACCGTACCCGGAGGTAACCGGCATGGGGGCAACGGAGCTTGCCAATTAAGCTGCCAATTAAGCCGAAAAGTTCATTAAAACCCTTCCAATGGCCACGCCAATTGGACATTTCAATCCTTTCAGGCTCAAAGGGGACCAGGGCGGCTCCACAGCGGGGCAAGCGAAGATTAAAAGGTCTCTAAGCCAGGCTTAAAAGCCACTCAAAAATCTCGTGAAAACCAAACCGTGGTGGCCACGGCTGGGCCAGCCCAAAGGAGAGTCGAGTTCCCATTAAAATGGGGTTTTTCCCTACTAAAGAGAGGTTTTTTTCCCTATTAAAGAGAGGTTTTTTTCCCTATTAAAGAAGGTTTTTTTTCCCCTATTAATGAGGGTTTTTTTCCCCTATTAAAGTGGTTTTTTTTCCCCCTATTAAAGAGGATTTTTTTCCCTATTAAGGTGGGGATTTTTTCCCTATCAAAGAGGAATTTTTTCCCCTGTTAAACAGATTTTTTTTCCTATTACAGGGTTTTTTCAATATTTAAGATGTTTTTTTCCTTGTTAAAGAGGGTTTTTTAATATTTTAATGGGTTTTTTCCCCTATATTAGCAGGGATTTTTTCCCCTAATATAGACAAGTTTTTCCCCCATTAAAGAGGGTTTCTCCCCTATTTTAGAGGACGTGTTTTCCCACATTAAAGAGGGGCATTTTTGCCTATTAAAGAGGCTTTTTTCAATATTAAAGAGGGGTTTTTCCCTATTAAAGAAAGTTTTCCCCCTATTAAACAATTTTTCTACCTATTAAACAGGGTTTTTTCCCACCTTAATGTGGGGGTTTACCCCCTATTTTAGAGGGGGCTTTTTCCCTGTTTTAGTGGGGATTTTTTCCATATAAAAAAGGTTTTATTCCCTATTAAAGATTTTGTTTCCCTCTATTAAAGAAATTTTTCCCCACTAAAGAAGAGGGCTTTTTCCCCAATTAAAGAGGGTTTTTCCCCCATTAAAGAAGACTTTCCCCCTCATTTTAAAGGTTTTTTTTCTGTATGAAAGAGAGGTTTTCCCCTATTAAAGAGGGGTTTTCTCCCTACTAAAGAGGCATTTTTCCTTATTTCAGAAGGGGTTTTTTCCCTATTAAAGAGGGGTTTTCCCTATTAAAGAATTTTTCCCTATTGAAGAGCTTTTCCCCCTCTCACAGAGGATTTTAACCCGAGCTCTGCACAAACCCCTCTCCCTTTTTAACCCCCCACCATCCCCACCCCACAAAACCCAAAACATTTCTGGCTCCACGGGGCCCTTCCAGCACCGAGTGGGATTGCAGCTGGAGATTTGGGGTTTTTTTGGAGATTCCCTGTAGCTCTCCCAGGGCTTTGATCCAGGAGATTCCTCCCATTCCCGGTGTCCATTGGAAGGGTTGAGCGGGAATTTGAGCTGTGCATGTTCTGCATGGAGCCTTCTGCTGGCTTTGCCCTCCTCGCTATTCCCAAAACGTGGGAGCAGGGAAAGACCTTTTCCAGCACCAGGGACAGCTCCTCCTCCTCCCACTTCCGTGGAAAACCCCATCCCGGATATCCCAGCGCCGCCCTTCATCGCCCCAAACCATTCCAGCTCACCCAGGGAAGGATCCCCACCTCTCCCAAACTCGGAAAATTCTGATTTCCCCACACCCAACACACATTTCCCACATTCCCAGCAGCGGGAGAGCCTTTTCCCAGCTCAGGAAAGCGGGAATTGCCAGCCAGGGGGTGCAGCCACCCCAAGCTCATCCCAAAAAAAGCTTTTTTGGGAGCAGCAGCAGCTCCCGATTCCCCACACCGAGGGCTCTCAGCAGGTCCTGCTTTGCCTCTGCACATTCCAAGCAGGAACAGCTTCCCAGGGAAGGTTTTCCCGAGGGATCCAAGTGCAGGATTCGCTTTCCTGCCTCGTGGATGTTCCTTTGCCTTGGATTTTGCTGCAGCAATGTCTCGTCCCGATATTATTTTGCTTTTTTTCCCCCTTCTTGAACAGATGCCAATCTTTCTCCTTCCTGTCTTTCTCTCTTCCTCCGCCTTCCCCTCCAAAAAAGAGGAATAACAGATTGGTCAGGTTTAGGTGGTGGGGACCTGAAAATGCACTTAAAAATCCTGGAAATGCACATAAAAATCCTGAAAATTAACATAAAAATCCTGGAAATGAACATAAAATCCCTGAAAATGCACATTAAAAAACCTCAGGATTGGGACCACCCTTTCCTCCAGCTCCTTCTCCATCCAGGGTTTGGCTCAGCCACCAGAATCTGGATTTTCTTTGTGGATCAGGATCACCTCAAGTCCTTTTCTGCTTCCAGAGGGTCCTGCTGAACTCTGGAATCGTGGCCTGATCTCTTCAACCTCCCAGCACCGAATCATTCCCAGCTTCATTTCTTGCCCCACTGGAATTACTTGTGAATTCAGGAATGATCCCCCAATTATCCAGAGCTCATCCCTCCATTTTCCCCTTTCCAAAAGGAGAAATAACACTTTGGAGAGTCGGGAAGTGGAGCTGGAGGTTGGGAATTGCTGCCTCATCTTCCTCCCCATTCCAGGCTCCAGGAGGGGACTCCGGGCATGGAAAATTCCCTCTCCTACCCCAGTCCTGCTCCAGAGCTGGATCTCATTCTCCTCAGGCCTCCTCAGGCTCCAGAGGATGTTTCTCTTCCCAAAAAATCCTTGGAAATGCTCCCTGACCTTCCCCATCTCCACTGGCTGACCCAGATCGGGCGGATTTTTATGGAATTTGTCCTGAATTGCAGGAAAATTCTCCTTGCCACGGCTGGTGCTGACAGGGAATGAAAAGTTCATTTTCCAGGGAAAACCTGACACAGGGTCAGGAGGAACCGGAGCAGGTGATGGAATCGAAGTGAAGTGCAGGGATTTTCCCTCAGGAAAGGCTTCACCTTTCCTAAGCCAGACTTTGGACAACAGGAGAGGAGATTTGGGAAAAAGAGGAGATTTAAAAAGGGTTTTTATTTATGCTCTGAGCAAGAAAAAAAAATCCAAAACTGGATTTTGATTTTCTGTCCTTATGGAAAAACTCCATCAGGGACCATAAACAAACCGGCTTTAGACTCGGAGGGAAAATCCTGACTTTTCTCTGTCCATAAATGGGAATTTGAGGAGAAAAATCCCATTTTTCATTTTAGAAACAGAAGGAATTGCTGAGCCCTCTCTTTCTGCTCCATCACCCCCTTCCCTTCTCCAATTTCTTCTCTTTCCACATCGGATTTTCAGCACTTCGTGGCTATGGACTCCCAATTCCATTGTGTTGGTAAAAACGAGGAGAATTAAAAATAAATCTCCACCAAAATCCTCGGCCCAACCACCAAAAATCATGAAAAATTCATTCCAATTTCCCCAAGCCTCATTATTTTGCAGACACACCCCAGGGAAAGCTGTTGCCACAGCCCAACAACACATTAAAAGCACATTTAAATAATTAAAAAGCAGCACAGATTGGGATTGTTTCCTGCCTTTTGAAAAAAAAAAACCCCACACTTTTCATGAATTATCCTACTCCAATCAGAATTTGCGTCTTTTCCTTAGAGCTTCCCTTTTAAAAACCCTGCTTTTCTTTTAGGATTGCCCCTCTCTGGGATTTTTTCCCCTAATCTGAGCTTCAAACAGGTTTTTGTGGAAGGTCTGGACTTTTTTTTTTTTTTTTTTACTGCTCACTCCCGGCTGGGGAGGCAACGAAGAGCTCAGCGTCCCTCATTAGTGAAATTATTAATTGCTGCATCTTCAATACATCATCTTCCCCCCATCCTTCCCTGAGAGGGAATAATGGATCTTGGAGACGGAAAAAGCCTTGAAAGGGAGGCAATTAAAGAGCTGAGTGCTCGTTTGGCGCTTTCCAGGAAGATGGGCTCGGCTAAAATGGGATAAAGATCTGGGAATTGCTGCTGGTGGTTTTTACTCCGAATTTCCCGGGTGATTTCTTCCCCTTGGAGCAATTCCCAGGTGCTGCCCCGCCTGGGATGGGGAATTGGCTGCTCTCTTTCGGAAAAGAAAAAGGATGATTTTCCCCCCTCATCCCACAAATTCCAGGTGCTCCGTCCTGGCCCCAAACTTTCTGTCCAAGCCCTGGAAATGCAGGAGAACAACTCCAGCGCCTCCGCAAAGCTCGGGAATGCCGTGCCTGGAGCAGCGCGGGCGTTTTTAGGAGGATGGATGGGATTTCCAGGCTTTCCAAAGGGCCGGGAATGCCAGCCCGGCTATCCTATCTCCCTTTGGGATTTTTGTCACTCCTGGTGGCAGAGGGAGGGGACCCCGGGAAGGGACTCTCGGATCCCAGAGATCCCTTTTCTTTTGGGTGATAGCGGATCCCTGGGATCCCTGAAATCCCCCTTGATCCATGAGATCCCTGAGATACCTTTGATCCCTGAGATCCCTGTGATCCCGCTGATCCCTGAGATCCCGTCCAGCCCCTGGGATGGATTCCAAAGCCCAGCGAACGTCCCCGATCTCCCCCTCCCCAAATCTGAACTCTCCTCCCGCATCCGTTTCCATCCACATTTAAACCCAAAC
>VXBC01004801.1:56929-69943 GCA_013399945.1 Ploceus nigricollis | reverse complement strand
GCCTGGAACCGCTGGCAGCTCATCCCGGTGCTCCAGGCGGGGCAGAATCCCGGAGGATTTGGGTGCGCGAGGGATGCTCAGAGATTTACCCCGGATAATCTCTTCCCATCCAAAGTCTGGAGCATTAAAACTGAATTTCTGCTGCTCCTGGGAGAGCCCCGATGGAAGCTGGAAAGCCGTACCAGGTTTTCCGCCGGCTCCCGCCTTCCCCAAATTCACTTTGTGCCTTTTGAGGTCTCGTTTTCCTCCGGGGGGAGCCGGGATTCCCATGGGAATGCCAAGCCTGCATTAGCTGATGGCTGAGTGTTCCCAGCCTCCGGCGCAGCTCCATCCCGTTAATGGGGACATTAACCCGGCGACACCAATCTCTTAACCCCAAAACCCCGCCAGCAATCCGCGGAGATGGATGGGGACAGATCCCAGCGCAGGAAAAGCTTTTAGCGGCCTCGGGACCCCGCCAAGTCCTTGCGGAACAAACCCAGAAGGGCAAAACACAAAAATCCCTTTTGATTTTTTTTTGGCTCACCACGAACACGCGAGGGCAAAGCCGAGCCTTTGGATGTGTCCCCTCCCTGTCACCTCCCTGTCACCTCCCCCTGCCCGGGGGCTGGGGCAGAGACGGGCTGTGCACGGGGGGCTTCGGATCGGGGTGCATGAGATCGGGACGCTGTGGGGTCAGCGCCGAGAGGACCGGGAGGGGTTTTGGGGTGACTGTGGCTGCTCCTGGGGCCGGACGGGGGTTTTGGGGTGACTGTGGCTGCTCCTGGGGCCGGGTGGGGGTTTTGGCATGACTGTGGCTGCTCTCGGTGGCTGGGCTGGTGCTTTTAAGGAGCTGGGGATGCTCTGGGGGTACTTCTGGATATGGATGGGGTTTTGGGGTGACTGTGGCTGCTCCTGGGGCACTTTTAAGGAACCAGGTGTGCTCTGGGGACATCCCTGAGGCTGCCCTGGAGTTCTGGGGGGACTGTAAGGACCCGGGAGTGCCCTGGGGGAACCCCTGCAGCTGGGATGGAGTTTTTGAGTACTTGGGGCTGCTCTGGGGTCACCCCTGATCTGGCCTGGTGTTTTCAGCTGTGCTCGAACTCTAATTTTGCATCTCAGATGGACTGAGAGAGCTCCTGCCCCTCTCAGCCTTTGGATGCTGAGTTTCAGGGCTTGGCTCTCCTTGGGGACGGAGTGGGTGGGAAAGAAAAGCCTGGCTTGGTCCTAGGACTGGTTTTAAAGTGCTTCCCTAGAGCTGTTGTGGTTTGAGGGCGATATTTATAAAATGTGGCTTCCTTCGCCCATCAGAGGGATTTGGAATCCCGTGGCCCACAGGAATAACGATGATAAATATAATTTAACCTGAGCGTGCCGGGGTGAGTCCCCTCGGAGTCACCTTTGGTATTTGGAGTTGAATTCCGGCTGCGTTTTCTGCTGGAAGGTTCCAGCCCCATCCAGTGCCCCCCTCCCTCCCTCCCTGTGGAACCCTCACCCCACTCAGGGTGGGTTAAAGGACACATTTCCCGCTTTCCTTGGAGCACATTCCCGCTTTTCCTTGGGATCACAGCCCGAGTGAGACAACAAACAAATCGCTCCCAATTATCCCCCTGGACAGCTCCGGGTGTTCCAAACCCTCATTTAAATGTAAATTGGGAGGGGCAGCCCTGCCCGGGCTCCGGCTCTCCCTCCCCCGCGAGTTAAACCCCCCTCGATGCCGAAGCTGCTCCTTCTCCAGGCTGGAAAAAGCTGGGAAGCTGCAGGCTGAGCTGGCAGCTCCAAAAATGCTGGAGGTGTAGTCCAGGGGCAGCCGGATTAATGGAATTAATGGGATTAGTGCGTTTTCCTCGAGCTAAATCCCATTTCCTGGAATGCCGCGGGACAATGGGGTGAGGACAAACCCGAGCGTCCCCTCAGCTGCATTTTCCCAGGCTGACCATGCTGGTTTATCCCAGGAGGTGATGGGCACGGGAAAGGCGGAGGACAACCAGCTCGTTCGGGCCTGGCACTGGGATTGCAATTGGGATTGGGATCGGGATCGAACTGGGGGAACAGGAGCAGCCCCAGCACCTCTCCCAGCCCCTGGGATGGGCTCAGGGAGACAGGGGTAGGAAAAGGGGCTCAGCCTGGCATTCCCAGTGGGATTTGCTCCTGCACCTCTCCCAGCCCCTGGGATCAGCCCAGGCCATCTCTGCATGGGGCCAGGGGCAGGAAAAGGGGTCCAGCTGTGTGTTCCCAGCGGGATTTGCTCCGTGCCACGCCGCTCCGGGGAGGGCAGTGCTCGGGAGACGCCACCTCAGGTACAAAGCCGGTGTTTCCCTCTCCCAGAGGCAACTGAGCCGCCTCCAACCACAGTGGAGGAAACCAGTCCTGAAACCAGTCCTGAAACCAGTCCTGAAACCAGTCCTACAATCAGTCCTGAAACCAGTCCTACAATCAGTCCTACAATCAGTCCTACAGTCAGTCCTACAACCACCCCAACCACCACCGACACCACAACCACAACAACCACCACCACAACCACCACAAGCACCACCAGCACAGCCGCCAGCACCGCCGCCAGCACCAGCGCCGCTGCCGAGAGGGCTCCGGCAGCCACCACCAGGCACGAGTTGGGTACTGAGCTTTCCTGTTCCTCTAACCCCTCTCTAACCCTACTGGGATCCTTCCCCACCTCGATTCCTTGGGATACCGGGAAAATCAGAGCCATCCCATGGCTCCAGGATGGGAATCTGGGTGTACCAGGGGGAATTTGTAGAGTTTTGTGGTATCTGGGTGTACAAGTGGGAATCTGGAGAGTTCTGTCGAATCTGGGTGTACAAGCTGAAATTTGGACAGTTCTGTAGAATCTGGGTGTACAAGCTGGAATTTGGAGGGTTCTGTGGAATCTGGGTGTACCAGTGGGAATTTGGACAGTTCTGTAGAATCTGGGTGTACAAGCTGGAATTTGGAGGGTTCTGTGGAATCTGGGTGTACCAGTGGGAATTTGGACAGTTCTGTAGAATCTGGGTGTACAAGCTGGAATTTGGAGGGTTCTGTGGAATCTGGGTGTACCAGTGGGAATTTGGACAGTTCTGTAGAATCTGGGTGTACAAGCTGGAATTTGGAGGGTTCTGTGGAATCTGGGTGTACCAGTGGGAATTTGGAGGGTTCCACACCACCAGGGAAGAACCCAGCCCTGCTGGGGGTGTGGTGATGCCGGATGCAGTTTGGGAAGAGGTGGAAAACCCTACCAATTCCCCCCAAAGTGTGATCTGGTGTTTAGAGCTGTTACAAACGGGTTCTGGTGCTCCTGCAGGAGATGTCAGCTCGGATTTAGCACCTCAGCTGTTAGCAAGGAGACCTGTCAGGATTTATCCAAGTCCTTGGGTTTATCCTGCTGCTCCCTGCGCTGCCGGAGCCCCCGGGAACGCTGGGGAAGGGTGGGAGTTCCAGCACCATCCCTGTGCTGGGCATTTCCCAGGTCTTCTCATACCATCAGGAGAATCAAAACTCGGCTCTGGTGGGGAAATCTTCCCTCCTGGATGTGTTTGAGGGATAAATCTGGAAGGATTTATCTGGGTTTGAAATGCCAGGATAACAGAACTGACGATTTATAAATAATTAGAGTGGTTCAAAAAATAAATCGAGCAAAAAAGGGAATGAAATCTGGTTTAAAAACTTGGATGGGGTTTGGAGCAGTCTTGGGATAGAGGAAAATATGGATTGGGGGTGGAATGAGAAGAGTTTTAGGGTCTCTTCCCACTCAAACGGGTCTGTGATGATTCCATGACTGAGTTCAAAGCCATTTCTCTGTATTTTTGCATAAAATCCGTTTAAAATGCTTTAAAGCTGCCAAAACTTTCTGCAGGGGGGATCTGCACTCACCTGACAGCCCAGGGTTGGTGATGAAGCAAGATCACCCCCACACCAGTCATTAATCCATGGAAAAACACTGCTAATTAGAAACAGGGAATTAAGTGTGAGGCACAGAGCAGGGAAGGAGGACAGGAGGCAATGAGGAACCTCCGGTGTCCCCATCCAACCCAGGCTGGGATTTAAGGGATTCCAGGTCACCCCACAGCATCAGGTCCTTGCACTGCCCTAAAAACCCCAAAACTGGCTTTTTCCAAGGGATTGTGGTCAATCCCAGATTTATGGCATCAAAACATTGGAACATCTCGAGGAAAAATGACAATAAAACCCCAAGGTGTCACTTTTCTGCTGTCCCTTGAAACCCCACTAAAGCATGGGATTGGCTCCCACTTCTGTAGGAACAGGACTCATCCCAAGCAACGTCAAGATCCCTTAACTTCAACCTCACACACGGGTGACTTCATTGTCCCACCGGGGCCACAGCAAAGTGACAATTCCCTGCCACTCCCAGCACTGGATCTGTGCTCATCCATGCAGGAATTACGGGACAAGGTTTCCCCACTGGCTCAGATCCTCAGGGATGTGCCCCGGAAGAATTCCAGGATGAGCCGAGTGCCATTGGGTTTAAACACCACCAAAATTCCCTAAAAATGTTGGGAATCTTGGAAAGAATCAATCCAGCCTTAGGCTGAGGTTCGTTCATGCTTAGGCTGAGACCAAAGTGTTCGCTCCAGGTTTATGTAAGGATTTTGTAAGGATTTTGTAAGGATTTTGTGAGGATTTTGTAAGGATTTTGTAAGGTTTTTGCAAAGTTTTTAAAAGTTTTTTAAGGTTTTTCTGAGGTTTCTGTAAGGTTTTTGTGAGGATTTTGTGAGGGTTTTGTAAGGATTTTGTAAGGTTTTTGCAAAGTTTTTAAAAGTTTTTTAAGGTTTTTCTGAGGTTTCTGTAAGGTTTTTGTGAGGATTTTGTGAGGGTTTTGTAAGGATTTTGTAAGGTTTTTTAAGGTTTTTATGCTTCTTATGTGTTTTCACGAGGTTTCATAATGTTTTTGTAAGGTCTTTTTTTATGGATTTTGTAAGGATTTATGAGGTTCTTGTAAGGATTTTGTGACATTTTTTGTAAGGTGTTTGTAGGGTTTTTAAAGGTTTTTATGAAGTTTTTTTTGATGTTTATGTGTTTTTATGAGGTTTTATAAGGTTTTTGTACAGTTTTTTGATGGTTTTTTGAGGTTTCATAAGGTTTTTGTACCATTTTGTTATGGTTTTTTGAGGTTTTGTAAGGTTTTTATCAAGTTTTGTAGGCTTTCTGTCAGGTTTTCGAGATTTTCACCAGCTTTGAGCTCTGAGCCGGGCCTAACCCCACTAAAGACTAACTCGTGTTCTAACCTGTCCCCCAGCTGCCAATGGATCGTCCATATGGGACATCAGAGCCATGGCAAACAGTAACTGGGCAAACATCACCTGGAGCCACAATTTCTCGGCAGGAACTGACTTTGTGGTTAAGTATATCACCAGTAAGCATCAGATCGCATGGGGACTCTACGGGGTGGCGCTGCCCTTAGAGATCCTGCCAGCTCCCGCCCTTTCCTTGGATTTAATTCCATGATTCCATGGCCAGCTTGGAAAAAACGGGAGGGGAAAACATGGTGGTTGTGGCGGTTGGGGTAGACCAGAGGTGGTTCTCGAGGGGTTCCCTCTCCGTGCGCCGACGGCCGTGGGGTTTGATGATCTTTGGGAATGTTGAGGTCAATGGGAAGAGGTAGAAAACAGAGAGGAAAATGAAATTGATGGGAATTGGAAGATGGGATTCCTGAACCTGGAGTTGGCAGAATCCTCTAAGATCCCAAACCTCCTCCTCGGTGTTCCTTAGCGTTGTACCGCTCCGTCCTGGGCTGGAAGCAGAGCCGGGATCTCTGGGTTTGGTACCGGTTTAGGGAGAGGTTTTTGTCTTGTTGGTTGGTTTGGGGTTTCTGGAGAGGCAGTGCCGGCTGCTGCTCATCCCTGAGTTTATTTCCCAGCCCTCACATCCACTGCTGTGCTGGTCCGGAATCCCTGAAATTGTAATTCCAGGCAGGAAGCCCCTCCTGGCCATTCCAGCTTCCCTGAGGAGATGACCTTGAATTGTCCTTGAAACTATTCCCTACCCAAAACCAGTGCCTGGTCTCCAAAATTCCCATATTTCAGGACATGCATGAGCTTGCCAGGCCCTAAATCCCAAATATCCCAGCTCCCAACCCACCCCTATTTTTTCCCAGTCACTGGGAAGCACAAGGAACAAGCCCAGTTGCTGAATCCATGCAGCAGCATCAATCCCTTGGGATTCCCTCTCCAGCATTTGGCTGAGGGAGGAAATCTTGAAGATTTCAGCCCTTTCTGGACAGCCATGGTTGTCCACCCCTTTTTGGTGGCATTTGAAGGAAATAAACCTCAAAGCCACAATTCTCAGTGGGTAAATGACCCCAGCAGCTCCTTATCCCCAGAGTGGTGACCCCAAACCAGCAGTTCCTTGTCTCAGGGAAAGATGCCAAATCAGCAGCTCCTTGTCCCCAGAGTAATAACCCCAAATCAGCAGCTCCTTGGCTCAGGTACTGATCCCAGATCAGCAGCTCCTTGTCCCCAGAGCCGCATTATTCCCACTCTGTCCCAGGGATTTCACAGTGCCTTGCCTGCAGTATCACGATCCTAACACAGCAGTTCCTTGTCTTGGGAAATGACCCCAAACCAGCAGCTCCTTGGCTCAGTACCGACCCCAAACCAGCGATTCCTTATCTCAGTACTGACCCCAAACCAGCAGCTCCCTGCCCGGGGAGCCGCGTCATTTCCGGCCAGCTCGCAGGGCCAGCCCTGCACCTGGGCCGCAGTGTCCCCGGTGTCCCCACGAGGTGTCCGGGCGGGGTTTGATGTGCGGTTTCTGTTCCCCAGGTAACAAGACAGAGAAATCAATCCCCGTTAAGGCTCAGGGCCCGTCCTCGGTGCAGCTGGCGGATCTGACGCCGGGGATGATGTACAAGCTGTGGGTGTTCCCCATATGGTCCCACCCCAGCGAGCACTCGTACATTACCTTTACCACCAGCTCAGGTGAGACAGGCATCGTCCGCGTGTCCCCAGAGTGTTCCCGACGTGTCCCCGGCATGGCCCCGGCATGGCCCCACCATCCCCATGGTGCTTTGGCCATGGCTGCATGGAAATCTCTCATCCCACCGCCCTCAACTCTCGGCATTTCTCAACCCAGGGGTTGCTCAGTGTTGCATGGAGAACCCCAGGAAGGGATGGGGATCCCTTGGGATGGGGATCCCTCGGGATGGGGATTCCTTGGAATGAAGGAAAGGGAGAAGAGTGCGTTCGTGTTGTCACAGCCTCTGCTTGCGGCCCCTTCGTGCCTGTTGGGACTCTGGGGGACAATGAGATGTCACTGACGAGATGCAGGATTGGGAGTGGGAATGTGGTGTTGGCACAAGAGTATCCCTAGGGATTTCCTTACTCCTGGGATGTTTCCTCTGGCATTTTGTGTGGAATTTTCCAGGCTTTGTATCCGTGTGGTTTCCACATCTTCCTGGTTGTGGATTCCTCCATTTCCCACCTGGCTCCAGATGCTCCCTCCTCTGTCCCACAGGAGCTTTATACATTTGTAAAACTCCGCCGTTCCCTCCCGGCGATTCCCAGTAAATCCAAACAGCCCTAAATCCCTTTGTATCCACCCGAGGCTTTTCCAAAGGGGTCTGTGCACAGCTCCTGTCAATTCCACTCTGCTGGAATTCCACGGAGCAGGAAATACTGGAGCAGCCTCCCTGACCATGTTGTAGGTAGAGGTGGGGATTTCCAAGGAATTAAAATGGTTTTGCTCGGCTCCAGCCGTGGGATGGGAAGCTCTGGCAATTTCCGGGCCCTGCCAGGAATGGCAAAAGGAAAATGGGAATCTCAGCCAGAGAGAGCTGTGGGAATTGGGGAGCAGAGCTCCCCACCCCCCCCCTGCACAGCCGAAATTGTCAGAAAATCTGGAATATCACCCGGTAATTCCCCGGCAGGGACAGATGGCAGCTGCTGATGTTCCATGGAATTAATGTTGGAAAAGCCTCTGCCATCATCGAGTCCCACCATTCCCTGGCACTGCCAAGGCCACCATGTCCCCAGGTGCCACATCCAGGTGGATCTGGAGTGTCCAACCCTGCTCAACGCTGACAAAGTCCCAGCTAGGGCTGCCCTTGGCTTTGTCCCCAGACTGCTCCGGGACTGAGCGAATCCATGGCACAGCAGCCCCTGGAATATTCTGGTCCCATTAGAGCTGATTTTGGACCCAGACCCCTCCCAACACAGCTCCAGTTTTGAGTTAAATCCCCAATTTTGTTTCTCTTTCTGGATCTTTCCCTGAGTCCGAAATCTCCATCAGCTCCTGCCCTCCAATGGGAGTTATCCCTACGGATAATGATTTTATCCCTCTGAATAACCATTTTATTCCTCTGGAAAACCATTCCCAACCTGGACCCGCCTCTTTTCCTTCCTCCCCTGCTTTTCCCCCCACTTTGGGATCCGTGGGGTGATGGAGGTGACAGCAAGGGGCAGGGAATCATTAAAAAAAACAGCCAAAAAAAGCACAATATCCTTGGCCGATTCCTGCTGGGAAGACTCTGCATATATTTTCCATAATTGAGAGGTTCCTACTGATATTTTCATGGAGAATAAGGGATGGAGCCACCTTTATCCCTGGGATTGAGGCTGGTGCTGACCTGAGCCCTGTGGGATGCATGGAGCTGTCGCCTTCCCTGCAGGAATAAACGCTCCACATCCATTTCTCTCCTGGCTGGATGCTGCTGACACAAGTGCCAGACCCCCACTGACAATCCTATGGCATCGGGAATGCTTTGGATAAAAAGGAACCGAGCAGTTTTAGGGGTTTGGGGTTTTTTTTTTCATATCTTGTAAATCGTTGCTCTAAAGGTTTCTTCAGGCTGGGGGCAGATAAATAAGAAATATTCCCCTGCAGGAGGCCGAGTTCTGATTTCATTCCTGATTAACTGGCAGCTCATTAAGCCAAAAAAATTCCTCCCAGGAGCAAAGGGCACTTGGAAATGACAAAAATAGCAGAGTAGAGAAGGAGGACTGCTGAATTTTAAATAAATAAATAAATAAATGGGTTTCTCACTTGTCCAAACACTTGGAAGAGTGTCCAGGGAAGGGAATGGAAATGNGGACAGGAGGAGAGGGAACGGCCTCAGGCTGTGCTGGGGAGGCTCAGGTTGGACATCAGCAGGAATTTCCTCATGGAAAGGGCTGGAAGGGGCTGCCCAGGGGGGTTTGGAGTGCCCATCCCTGGAGGTGTCCCCTGGAGGTGGCACTGAGTGCTCAGGGTGGGGATCGGGCACAGCCTGGACTCGATGATCCCAGAGGGATTTTCCAGCCTCAGCAATCCCGGGATTCTGGGAATAGGATCACACAGGGCTGGAGCCAGAGGGGACTTTTCACACCCAAAGATCTCTTTTGCAATCCAAGAAAAAAATCAGTGGAGCTGAGCTCTGCTCCTGGCACGTCAATGACGACTCTGAGCTAACGAATATTCTGCAGCGAAATTATCATTAATTATTTTTAAAAAAGGCTCTGCAGCTGCAATTCCAATCAGGACCTGTCGGATCCTGCAGCTGCTTTCTCGTTTCCCTTAAGGTTGGCCTCATGTTAAAGCAAATCACAAAATCCTCTGGGACAGCCACAGGCTTCAAACCTTCCTTCCTGACAGTCACTCGTTTACTCCAAACCTGCCTTTGCAGGGACTTTGATTTGGTCTCAAGTGTTGCTTTTTTGGGAAGGGTGGATTTATCCCCCTTTTTTGGGAAAGGTGGATTTATCCCCCCCTTTTTTGGGAAGAGTGGGAATTTTCCCTTTACCTACAGGCAGTGCCCTCACTCTCCTCTGAGATCTCCTTGGGACTCAGGGTTTAAAATCCTCCCTCCTTTCCAAACCCAGCTCCAACCCCCACCCCACCTCTCAGGCTTCTCTGGAATTTCATATTTTGAAGACCTCCTTTTTTTCTCCCTGGAAAAATCCCATCCCATCGCTGTTCATGGAATTTTTCTATCTCCAGTCTTTCCAGCAAAGCTTTCTTCCCCTTCCCTTGCCCAGCACTCGGATAACTGAATCCATTTCTTTGTCATCATCTCATTCTCTCCATCTAAAAGTGCATCCTTGAGGATCCCTCAGGCTGGGGTCAAGGAAATGTGGGATTTGGCAGCGTTGGTGCCAAAGGAAGCATCAGGCAGCTCCTTCCCCTCTCGGTGCTGCCCAAAATCCACAAAACATTCCTGGTTCTGCATCACTTCTTGACCAGAGATTCTCCTCCTTGTCATTCTCCTCTTTAATATGAATTTCCCTTCATGGTTCACCTGCAATTCCCTGGATTTCATCCCGAGGAAAGCACTTCTTCTCTTGGCCTCAATTCCAATGGAATAAGCACAGTTTGGTCCCTGAAATTTTGTGGGTTAGGAATTTTTGCCAATCCAACCCATTTTTCCCTTCACTGCTTCTCTTCCAAGACCCTTTCTGTCTGAACACATTAAGGGAGGGCTGCTCCCTGCTTTCTTTATCCATCTTTTTTCTCCCCAGATTTCCAGGATGTCCCCGGCTCTCTCCTGCCCATCTCCATTCCCAACCCCATCCCAGTCACTCTGTTCTCCCACATTCCCACTGGGAACGCCTAAGTTTTCCCTCAGCTTGGATAAACCCAGCCCCTCCGCCCTGCTGAAGGTTATTTTCTCCTCTGCCTCGCTGAATTCCAAGGAGAGGCTGGAAAAGGCAGCCTTGGAGCTATTTTTAGGCCATGGATTTGTCTGTCTGACCGTGTGGGAGAGCTGTGAGCCGGGAGTTGGGGAATGGCAGGGAGGACACGGGAGCTGGAGGATGGGAACAGGCTTGGAATTAATCCTATAAACAGGCAGGAGCCTTGGGAAGGCGCTGGAAGCAGGAATTTGCTCCAGGAGAAAACACTTGGAGCAATCAGACCCCTCTATGCTCCAGTTCATCCCAGTTCATCCCAGTTCAAGGCTGCCAATGAACCCTCTGGGCTCAGCAATTCCACCACCAATCCACTGGTGCTGCCCCAAATCCCTGGACACCAGGGTTGGATCCATGTCATTCCCGTTGGCATTCCAAGGAGTTCCCACTTGTTCCCAGGTCTGGGGGGGGCTTCCACCAGGCCCTCCCCAGCCCTGAGACCCTTGGTCACCACCAAAGGCAGCAGGAGCTGGGTGGTGGTGGCAGAAGAACCACCTCTGTCACCTCTGCAGGGACACCAGTTCATCCCAGTTCATCCCAGTTCATCCCAGTTCATCCCAGTTCAAGGCTTCCAATGAACCCTCAGAACTCAGCAATTCCCTGATCCAGTGGTGCTGCCCAAAATCCCTGGACAGCAGGACTTGGGAATGTTCCTCTTGGATCTCCCTGCACCCAGGGCAGTTTTCAGACGCAGAAAATTCCATCAAATTCCTTCCCCAGCTTCCTTCACCTTTTTTTGCAATTCCCTTTTCCCAGATTTTCCTTTCTGTTGGGCCCCTTCACTGTTTGTGGTTCCTGATACAACTGATTTTATTTTCCACTGTAAAAGGGAAAAAAAACCATGAAAACACCACCAAAACATACCAAAACCCCACCAAAAAACACCCAAAAGCCACCCAAAAAGCCACCCAAAAACCACAGAAAAAAACCATCAAAACCACCAAAAACACCAATAAAACACCAAAGCTAACCAAAACATGGTGAAAATAACACCAAGAAACCACCAAAAAACTCTACAAAAAAACCCAAAGAAACACCAAGAAAATGCTACAAAAACCCACCCAGTTCATCCAATAAAGCACCAAAAAAATACCAAGAAAACACCAAAAAAAATCGAAAAAACCACAAATCCCTGTGCTACAACCTCAACCACATAGCCAGACACACCCAAACTAAAGAAAATTCCCAAACTAGTGCCCTGAATTCCTCTTCCTCCATTCCCTGCGTGGTTGGCTCTGTTCCTGAGGAATATTTCCCCCTTTTTCCGCAGCCTACACCAAGAACCAGGTGGACATCGCCACGCAGGGCTGGTTCATCGGCCTCATGTGCGCCATCGCCCTCCTGGTGCTCATCCTCCTCATCGTCTGCTTCATCAAGAGGAGCCGCGGCGGGAAGTATCCAGGTGAGGGAATGGCCATTCCCAGAATTTAAATTGGTCTGGGATTCTTGGGGATCATCCAGTGGTGGGGAATATCCAGGTGAGAGTGGGAATGGGAAATCCCAAAATTTAAATGGGTGTGGCATCATCCAGTGGTTGGGAATATCCCGGTGAGGGGGTGGGAATGGCCATTCCCAAGGTTTCAGCAGGTCCAGGATTCTGGGGGTGCATCCAGTGGTGGGGAATATCCAGGTGAGACCTTGGAATGGTCATTCCCAGAATTTAAACCAGTCCAGGATAATCCAGTGATGGGAAATATCGAGGTGAGAGCTTGGAATGGGCAATCCCAAAATTTAAACCAGTCCAGTGTGAAGCCTTCGCATTCTGAGGAAGCTGTAACCCCTTTGCCAACCCTTTTCAAACCCTTTGCAATCCTTTTNCGAATCCCCCAGAACGATCCCTGTCCTCCCTTTCCTCCTCCTGCTGCCTTCCCGCTGTAATTCCCGAAGGAAACGGCTCCTGAAACGCTGCTGGAGCTGCCAGGTTGTGGGGTTCCACCTCCTTTTCCTGGGATTCCATAATCAGCGACCTTGGACAGCTCCCAGCAGGAGTAAACCAACGTTAACGGAACTTCTGACACAAAAAATCCAAGAAAACACCCCAAAAACTCAGATTCTGTAGCAGCCTGAGGGTATTTCTGAAGCACCCTAAAGGAGAAATGCCCAAAGTTCCGTTGGGATCAGGCTGGACAGAGCTGGCATTCTGGGATCAGCTCCCTGGGACAGATCCCACCAGGAGCAGAACAACCTTAATAGAACTCCTGGCAAGTAAAACTCCCCAAAACACCCCAAAACCCCGAATTTTGTAGCAGCCTGAGGGTATTTCTGGAGTCTCACTCCCCAGCTCAGCCCCTGTCCTTCCCATAAAGGAATATCCATGGGAGAAATGCCCAAAGCTCTGTAGGGATCAGCCCTGGAAGCAGGAAAAGGGAATGATTTGGGGTCTGCCTGTGCTCCAGCCCCACACAATCCCACAAAAAGCCCC
>VXBC01004801.1:36713-47195 GCA_013399945.1 Ploceus nigricollis | reverse complement strand
TGATGGGATGCAATGGGATTCGCGCAGTTTTTCTTTCTGCTCTGGAGACACGTCAGTGACAGAGATACTCCCACTGCTATGGATTGTGGAGAGGGACTTTGCCACATCCTGATGGATCCCGGGAAGAGCCCGGACTGGGCCAACAGGAGAGATGGATGCAAATTAATCCAATGCAAATGCCTTCCTTAAAATAATAATTATCATTTATCTTGGTCGTCTTCTCTGATAGGTCAAACATGGGGTAAAGATGGAGCTCGTGGGGTTGGATTGGGTGACCTTAAAAGGTCCCTTCCCACCCAAATTGTTCCACGAAACCAACGGCAAATAATTCCAGGGTTTAGGTCAGGGTCAAGAGGCAGAGCCCCCTCGCAGAGCTGGGGGAACTGTCTCAGGGATGTCCCTCATCTGTCACCCCCTGCGAAGACCCTCCAGCTGTGTCTCCTGGCAGGGACAACCCCGTTGTGACCCTCAGTGTGGGCACAGCCACACCCTAATCCCAGTCCTGCCACCCATCCCGTTCAGGACAGCGACTCCCAGAATTCCATCCAGCTTTTAGGCAAACACTCCCCAAGCCAAAGGCGAAACCACCCCTGGGATGGGGACAATCCCATTCCCAAAGGTGACACCGCCCCTGGGCATGGGGACAATCCCATTCCCAAAACATTCCCAACTCCCAGTTGAGTTTGGGCAACTCCCTGCCCAAGCACCGCTGGGAATGAGAAACAAATCCAGTGTCTGGATCTGGGATCTTCCCAGCACTCCCAGTCCTTGCTGCTGACAGGGACCACAAAACACCTCCAAACCTTCAGAAATCAGGCCGGGATTGCTGGAAACGGGTCCGTGTTGTGTATCCATGATGTGCCATTCCCATGAAAATCCGTATTCCTGAACCACCTCATCCCTGAGGAAGTCTCTCAGCATCCCTTTGGAAAAACAGGGATGGGAAGGAGCTGGACTCTGCCCAACCTTATCCCAGATTTCCTCATAAAATTCCCCAGGTTACTTTGAGTAATGAGAAGAGGGAGGAGATGCAGAGGTGGACAAGCTACTCAGTGTAAGTTACTCGCAGCCCTGTCTCAGCTCGGTGTAAAAATTACTCAACATTTCTAAGGTTTAGCAAAAATTCTGACATTTCTTCAAAATTTCTCCCCTGGAGTTTTGGAGCCCAAAGAAAATTCAGGTTAAAAACTCATCCTAAGCTTCTCATCTTTTACTCCTTGAGTGAAGTTCAAGGTTTGCGTGGGGAGAAAAGCCCTGACCCCAAACCTTCCACAGCGCTCACAGGGTGACTCCACAGCTCCCAAAAAAACCAGACAGGGCTGAGATGAACCCACACTGTGTCCCAGGAGCATCCTTGGAGCAGGAGATGGATGGATGGATGGATGGATGGATGGATGGATGGATGGATGGATGGATGGATGGTGGATTAAATTAGGAGCCAACTTCTCATTCAGAAATAAAAAATGTAGAGCCAGACCCAAAACTCCAACACCAGACCCCCAATTCCAGCACCAAACCCCAAATTCCAGAGCCAGACCCCCAATTCCAGCACCAAACCCCAAATTCCAGCAGTCTCAGGTGCCGAGCTCAACCCCAGATATGTAGATTTGTCCTGTTCCTACAACATTCTGAGCCAACTCCACATCCATGTCCTGGAGATGAATCCAGGCTCCATCTCAGTTCCAGGGACCTCCCTGGCACCCAGCCCTGGGACAGCTGACAGGAACACCAGGAATTCGGGATACGAGGACCGCTGTGCTTCCCTGATCCAGAGGCTGCTCCCATTCTCCCTGAGGTGACACCACAACTGGAGGCACAAAACCAGCAGGAAAAGCTGGAATTTTGGTCCAAACCCTGAAATCCTGCTTGGAGAAACCCAACCCAACAGGACATGCTGTCCTTGCTGCCAGCATTGCCTTCCTGGAGGTGACAGATCCCAAATCCAGGTGTCACCGACGAGCCAGGACATCCAGCAGGAGGGAGAAGGGCAAAGCTGGGCAGTGTCACCCAGGGCCACCACAGCGCTCGCTCTGGCCATGCCACCACCTTCTCCTGGCACATCCCAATGCCACCACCCATCCTGGCACATTCCAAACCCTCTCCTCGCTGCAGAGGTCCCAGCAGAGCTGCGAGTGCCACCTGCGACGTCACCTCCTCGGCCCAGGCTTTCTGTGTACCTGCAGCAACCAAGATTTCAGTTAAGCAATAAAAAAACAGAACCTTATTAAGGAAAAAAACAAAAAAAAGACAAAAAAAAAGACAAAAAAAAGAGAGACACCTCCTATTTCTTGCACTAAAAGCTGTTTTATTAACGAGAATAACGATGCTTTTCTGGTCCTCACAACGCCACCCACGGCATCTGTAGCGCCCCTCGCCTGTGTCTCCATGTCCTCGCATCGGGCATCAGGGTTTGGTTGTTCAGCGCTGTCTAAACCCCGTGTTGGACCCTCAAAATTCTGTGTCAACCCCCAAATTCCATGTCAAACCCTGAAATTCATGTCGAACCCCAAAATTCTATGTCAGACCTCCAAAACTCCAAGTCAAACCCTTAAATTCCATGTCAAACCCTTAAATTCCATGTCAAACCTCCAAAATTCTGTCAGACCCACAAATTCCATGTCGAACCCCTAAAATTCTGTGTTAACCCCCCAAAATTCTGTCAGACCCCCAAACTTCTATGTCAACCACCCAAAATTCCATGTCACCCACCCAATATCCCATGTCACCCACCCAATATCCCATGTCAACCCTCAAAATTCCATGGCAGACCTCCAAAATACCATGTCAACCCCCAAAATTCTATGTCAACCCTCCAAATTCCATGTCAACGCTCCAAAATTTTGTCAACATCCCAAAATTCCATGTCAGACCCCCAAAATTCCATGTCAACCCCAAAATCCCATGTCAGATCCCCAAAATCCCACGTCAGACCCCCAGACCAGAGTCCTCCCTCCAAAATATCTTTTTAAATGTCTGTTCCTCCCCCTCACATCTGACAGAAAGTACCGGGACTGTTTTGTTTTAATTTAATTTGTAAATATCTCGTGATCTGTCCAACCTCCCGGCTGGTCTCAAGTATCCCGTGTATTCATTTGCCTTTTTTTTTAAAGCAAAAAAATAAAACAAAAACAAAGAAGAAGAAAAAACCACCACCTTTGCATTAACCCCACCTGTTCCAGTGAGAAATGTAAAGCTGAGGCTGTAAAAATTCAGTTTCCAGCGAGATTTATGGACTAGAAGGGGAAAAAAAGGGTTTGATTTAAGGACTTCTAAACCAACTGCATGAGAGATGAGAGAAGGCCAAACTACTCAGATATCTTTTTTTTTTTTCTTTTGAATCACTGTAAAAAAAGAAAAGACTGGATTTTTTTGTATAGAGAAAACACTAAACATATAATAAAACATGGTTCAAAACTCATGCTGAGCCCGAGAGTCATTCCTGTTGAATTCCAAGAGGGAAAAGCAGCAGAGCCTGGTCCTTGGCATTCCCAAAATTCCCAACCAGAGCAGGAAAGGAGGATATTCAGAGAGCAGTGTTGGATCAGCTCTGGATCCTCCCCAAAACCAGAGGTTGGATTGTGCTGGTCCTCGGCATTCCCAAATTTCCCTCCCTGCTCAGGAAGGGAAGATGCTCAGGTGTAGCTCTGGACCCTCTCCAGAACCTGAAGCTGGATTGTGCTGGTCCTCGGCATTCCCAAATTTCCCTCCCTGCTCAGGAAGGGAAGATGCTCAGGTGTAGCTCTGGACCCTCTCCAGAACCTGAAGCTGGATTGTGCTGGTCCTCAGCATTCCCAAAATTCCCTCCCTGGCCAGGAAAGGAGGACGCTCAGGGGCAGCTCTGGATCCTCTCCAACCCCATTTTCAGCCCCCAAACCCTCGGGAAGCACAGGGGGAGAAGCTCCCACAGCTCAGCAAATGTGGGATTGACCCCAGCCCCCAATTCCTGGCAGCCGAGCGCGGCTCCCGCCGGGACCCATGCCTCTCTCCCAGCCCTTCCTGCCCGAGGCTCCGGAGTGCTCCTGGCAGAGGCTCCCCGGGGCGGAGAAGGGGCTGAAAGGAGGGGGGGCGGCGGAGTAATTTGGTTAATTGACATGTAATTGTGGCGGGCCCAGCTAAGAGGATGAAGGGCTGAGTGCTTCCTGCTGCAGCGGGGGCTTCTCCCGCCCCTTCCCAGCATTTCCAGGAACAGCAGAGAGGGTGAAAAGCACTTTTTGCCCAGTGGAGACATTCCCAGCGCGATGGAGGCACCAGCCACGCTCTGTCCGTGCCCCAAGGAAGGCTGGAATTGTGGAATTGTGGAATTGCGCTTGGCTCCTGGCGCAGAAATTCCATCTGCCTGGAACCCGGGGATTCCTCCAATCCCCCAGTGCCCCATTCCCGCTGCCCGCAGCCGCTGGAAGCACCAAGCCCAAGGTCTGAGGCTCTTCCAGCATTCCCGTCGGGATTTAATCCCTCCCGGAGCGGCGGCGGGACCGTGCTGATCCTCGGGATCGATCCGGGCCGGACGCGCTCGGTGGCATTTGCTCCTTTTGATGGCCCGGCGGTGACACCCGCATCGTCGCCGACCTCCGGGGGGACAGGACCGGACCGATGCCGGGTTCCCTCCTCCTCCTCCTCCTCCTCCTCCGGGAGGCAGCTCCAGCCTGTTGCCCATTCCCACGGCTGAGTTGTCCCTGTTGGAGCTGGGGATACCCAGGGGATTCCTCGCAGAGCGGCCTTCCCTCCGAGTGCTGTCGCTGCTGTCCCCGTGCGTTGGCACCCGAAGGTCACCGCTGTCCTTGTCACCTGCAGAGTGACCCTGGCAGAGCTGCTGCTGGCGGAGGCACAGAGGGGAGGGGACAAAGGGCAGGTCTCCTCCTCCTCTCTGGGACAGGGCTCATCTCCTGCCCTGGATTTCCTTCCATCCATCCTCCCCCCACGGGCCTGGCTCCCGCGCTGTTCTTCCATTCTCACCCCCAAACTGGCAGCGGGGAGCCCAAACTGGGACAAACTGGGCGAGGGGAAGCGACACGCGACCCTCAGGCCCCCTCCTGCCTGCGCACAGCCCGGGCCGCGGGAGCTTTGCCAATCAATAGAGACACTAATGCCTTAATTACTTTTCTCTAATTGCAGCCCATTAACCTGCGGCCAGCGCCGGTGCCCGCTGATCTCCCGAGGTCATTAACAGGTCTGGCTGGAGCTGGGAAGGGACGGAGGGTCCCTGGCACATCCCAAATCCTCTCTTCCCACAGCCTGGCGAAGCCGCCCCAGCACGGGCACCCTTCCCGCCTGGGCAGCGCCGCGCCCCCCACACCTCGGGGCCTGCCGGGGGTCCCGGGGTGTCCCTGTCACATCCCCTCGCGTCACTCCACCGGCACGGAGCTCCCCCGGCAGCCGAGAACAGCCGGGAGCTGCGGATCGGCCCGGGAAAGGCGCTGGGGGAGCCCCCTGGGGCAAACCCGAGCCCCTCGGGGACAGCCACGGCCAAAGGGGGCTCGGGCACACCCGAAAACCCGAGGGTGACCCAAAGGTGACCACGCTGTCGCCCCCGCTCCGTCACTGTGAGGAATCCCCGTCCTCGCCTCGCGGAGGGTCGGGGACCACCCACGCCAGTCGGAGCATCCCAAAATTCGGCCGTGCCGCGATTTCCTCGGCGCGAATCCCATCCTTGGCTGTCTCCAGACACAGAAATCCACGGATACCCACGGGTGGATTGTGTAATTACGGATCGATTGTGTAATCATGGATATATTTAGGCACGGGGGGTGCACACACCCGGACCCACACAGGGATGGGGGGCCCTGGGGCTGCTCCCACCCCACAGCGAGGGGCTCAGACCCCTCCAACCCCCCCGGCCCCACACCTGCTCCGGCCCCGAGGGGGCTCTGCCGGCGGGGAGAGAGGCTGCGGGATGAATTATGCTTGATGATGATGGTGATGATGATGCCCGGGCCGCTCTGTCTGCCCGCCTGCTCCTTGCGCTGTGGCAAGCGAGGTAAAAGCAGGGGGAGAGAAAAAAAAATAAATAAAAAAACCCAACAATTCCCCGTCTCCAGGGAGCGGCGTGGTGGTTGGCAGCGAGCGAGGGAGCGCGCACGCAAGGAGGGAGGAGAGGGAGGAGCACATCCTAATGCAGAGATGCTGCAGTGGCTTTGGGCACACACATCCACCCTCGGCCAGCCACCAGGCGAGCGCTGCCTCGCAGCCCAGCCCCCGGCAGCCGCCAGGCCCCGCGGGCCGCCGGCTGATGCCCACGCAGCCCTCCCGCCGCAGGTAAGCGCTTTGTGCCGCTCTGCTGCACCCCGGAGGGACGGACAGGGCTGCGGGGGGATCAGGGCATCGCTCCCGGCCCGCGGGCGCTCCGCTCCGGCCGGGGGGACGCCGCGGGGTCCCGCTGGGCTCCGCAGGGACGGGGGCAGCAGCCGGGGGTGGTTTGGGCCGAGAGGAGCCGGGGGTGGAGTTGGGAGCCGCGGCGGTGGCACTTGTGGCAGCGCTGCGCGGCCGAGGTCAGGGCGGCTGTCAGCAGAAATGTCTCTTACGGGAAAAAAAATCGGGGAATATTTCGGTTCTCAGCGATTGTCGCGAGGTTTTTTCCCGGCGCGTTCCGGCCCGAGGCACTCCGGGAGCGCGCTGGGGGAGTCGGGCATCTCCAGCGTTCTGGGGGGGGTCTGCAGGGGGTTCTGCTGCCCAAAACTACTTCAGCACCCCCAGAAGGAGCTGGCAGAGCCCTGAGCAGCCCCAGAGTCGCCTCTCCAGGGAGGGAGCAGCAGGAACGCCGTGGTGTCCCAGTTCACCTTCCTGAGGGCAGATCCCAGGGGAGGGTGGGATTTGGGGGTGCTCCGGGGGGATTTGTGTGTCCGGGGCTGTGCCAGGGACACGCGGGGCTGTGCAAAGCCGCGGATCCGTCCCCCCGTGGGCATGGGGAGCACCCCACAATCAGGGCACCCCTCTGTTCCCATTCCCAGAGGGATGAAAGCTGAGGGGGCTTCCTGGGGCTCCTTCTCGTGTCTTCAAACTCCCCGAGCCCCCTCCTCACCCCACCCACGCTGACCCCAAAATTCCCCCGGGCTGGCCCCGACTCCCACCGACCCCCAGCGTTATTCCCGCGGCTGGACCGGGCGGATTCCCGGGAGATCGCGTCTCTCCCGGGAAACACCGGTTGCTGTGAGGATGGGAGGCAGCAGCCTCTGCATCCCGGAGCTGCGAGAAATCCCGAGGCTTTCCCAGAGCCCGAGCTCGGCCCTGCTCCTCCCAGGCAGATCCAGGAGGAATTCTGGGGGCGCAAAGCTGGAGCGGGGGGTCTCGCAGGAGATTTAGGATCAAGAAATGAACCTCTCCGGGCTGGGTATTTGGGATTTAGCACAGCGACACAACCCCAAAATCCTCTTGCTTTGCTCAGCAGCGGATCCCAAACTTTCCAGAAATAACTGAGATTTCCAAGGGGTGGCTCAGAATTCCCAGAAACTCCAGAAAACGGGAGATGGGGGGGTCCTGTCCAGCCCCGCTTCACTTGGGCTCAGGTAGAGTGAGACAAAGGGTTCCCAACGCTCCTCTCCATCCCCTGATTAATTCCTACAAAACTGAGCGGCCACTTTTATCCCTTTGGAATATTCGCTGAGGATTTGATGGTCTGGGTTAGGATTTTCTCCGCGGATTTACCACAAATAAACCATAAAGGGCAGAAAAACCCAAACCGTGCCGTTAGGATTTCCCACAGCGCAGGGAATGTCCATCCCACGGAAAAATGGGAATCCACGTGGAGCTGAGCCCACGTTAAAGCTGTTAAAGGGGCGTTGGAAATGCCCAAAATCCAAATTATCCATGAAATGCTTGAGGAGAGGCTGAGCCCGCCCGGGGTTTCTCTCGCCGTGGCACTGTGTCCCTGTCGCTGGCAGTGCCACCACCCCCAGAGGGTGATGGTGGCAGCGCTGGGCACAGCGCGAGCCCACGCGGCCACCTGGAGCTCCTCGCACCTCCGGGGATCTCCCGGCAGCTCCGGGAGCCGCTCCCGGCTCAGCCGCATTCCCGGGAACGGGGCCGGCTCCCGGAGCCCGCCCGGAACTCGGGATGGGGTCTCAGGGAGATCGGGATGGGATTTTCAGGGAGTTTGGGATGGGGGTCTCAGGGAGACTGGGATGGGATTTTCAGGGAGTTTAGGTGGGGTTTCAAGGAGTCTGGGTGGGGTTTCAGGGAGTCTGGGTGGGGTTTCCAGGGAGTTTGGGATGGCAATTTCCTCATCTCCCACGGGTTTGCTCAGCGCGGCTCTNATTTTCAGGGAGTTTGGGATGGGGGTCTCAGGGAGACTGGGATGGGATTTTCAGGGAGTTTAGGTGGGGTTTCAAGGAGTCTGGGTGGGGTTTCAGGGAGTCTGGGTGGGGTTTCCAGGGAGTTTGGGATGGCAATTTCCTCATCTCCCACGGGTTTGCTCAGCGCGGCTCTCCAGCTGCACAAAATCCCTTTCCATGAACCCAGAATTTTTCATTTTCCATGGCAAACACCCCCGGTCTCGTTGTAAAATCCAGGATCCCACTGGGATGATCCAAGGAGGCGTCCCAGGGAGCACAAGGGACATTCCCAGCCGGAGCCCTTGGGCTGTGAATCCCAACCCCAGCCCTGCCCAGCAGCCCTGACCCTAAATTAGGACATTTATTATTTACTGGACAGCCCGCAGAGCGTAAAAACCGGGGGGAACCAGGAAAATCTGTTTAGTGCTGATCCCTGACAAGGCTGGCAATGTTTGGAGCCCGAACCCCAAACCCAAGGGCGGGAGAGAAGGTTGGATACAGGGATGGAGCATCCCAAGGAGCAAAACAAACCCGGCACCGCCGCAGGAGCAGCTGCAGCTTCCCCCGAGGGGCGATTTTAACCCCAGCGCCCCCTCGGCGCTGCTGCCGCTCCCCAGTATGATCAGTACGAGCACCCAGCCGTGCACTGGGAGGGCTGAGGAGCTCCGGGAGGCTTGGGAAGATCCCTGGAGCCAGGCAGGGATCCCCAAAACCCAAAACCTTGGGAAGGCTCTTGCTGTTGGATGGGGGCTCCCCTTTCCAGCCCCTTCTCCAGGAGGTTCCCCGAGCTCCCCGCTTGTTGTTCCCGACTCCCGGGAGCGCTTCCAGCGGCGGGGAGGGGCTGGAGCAGGTGGGAGCTATTTATACCTGAGCCACATCCGAGCGCCGCCGCTCTGACGCCACCGGCAGCGCGGGCGGAGCCCGGGATAGTCCCGGCTTTAGGCTGAGCTTCGCGGATCCCGGCTTTAGGCTGAGCTTCGCGGAGCTGATCCAGGCCCGGAGAGGGCAGTGGGAAGCGGCAATGGGGAGTTTATTCTGGGGAGGGGAGCTCAGCTCCGTCCTCGCTGCCTGAAATCCCACCCGGCCCAGCGCCTCTTCCCGGCGATCCCGCAGGAACAGCCTAGATTTCCCGGGAAAAAGGAACATTTCCCGGGAAAAGGGAACATTTCCTGGGAAAAAGGAGCATTTCCCGGGGAAAGGGAACATTTCCCGAGAGGGGCTGGCAGCACCGGGAATATGCCTGTGGGAATATCTGTGACTTTATCAGGCACTAACCAGGATTTGGGGCCGACGTCGCCTCCCAAATTCCCGCTGGAATCACTCCTGGGTGGATTTCCGGATTTCCAGCCTCATTCCGGCTGCTCTGGGCTGAGCTTTGCGTTGGAGCTCGAGTCTGGAGGGAGAGTTTAGTGCNTAATAATAATAATAATTTTTAAAGGTAAACGCTCTCACTGCAAAGCTCAGATGTAAAATTCACTCTGCCCAGAGCAGGAAAGTGTCCCATTCATAATAAAATACCTTTTTTTTTTTCACGATTTAATTTTCCCCCCAGGCCCACCCTGCCCACTCCCCCTTCTATGTCCGGGCCAAAGGCACCTCCCGCCTTTGTCTCCCGCACGAAGGCAGAGTTTGGATCGAAAGGAACCTCCCCCGAGCCTGCGACCCGCGGGGCTGAGGCCAATTATTCGGGAAAAGCGCTTCCAGGAGCAGGGAAAGAGGGAGCGGCCGGAGACCCTGCTGGGATCTCATCAGAGCCGGGAACAGAAGGAGCTAAACCTCGGATATGGATCCTTCTCAAGCCCGTTCTGTTCCAATTAAATGCATTAATGGTTATCGAGTTTAAATTATCGATTTTAAATTATCAGTTTAAGATCATCAGTGAATGACCCAGCAGTGCAGACAAGGGGCTGGTGCAGGGTGGGAGCATCTGGCTCATCTCATCCCATCCTCTGGAGCTNGCTCTCCCCGCCGGTCCCCTTGGCTTTGTCACTTGTCCCAAGGCTTTGGCTCAGGGCTGAGCCGCCCGGGGTTCCCGAGCTCCCACCCGAGGTGGCCCAAGGCCGGAGCCCCCGGGAGCTCCAGCTCCAAACCCCCGGGAATTTTCCAAGGGAAATTTGCATAGCTCAGGTTGGAATCCCATCCCCGCCGGGAGGCACCGAGGAGAGAGATAGGAACGGATTTGTTTGGGGAGGAAAAAGATAATTAAAATATTATAATA
>VXBC01004801.1:971-32306 GCA_013399945.1 Ploceus nigricollis | reverse complement strand
CAGGGGGATGAGCAGCAGGAGCGGCCCGGGAGCTCTTGGCAGCATCTTCAGCTCCTCTCCGCGGTGTTCTGGGGAGGGCAGCGGGAAACGAGGCCCTGCCGGGCTGGGGGAGCGCTCCGTGAGCCGGTTCCAAAGGGTTTGTTAACAAAGAGGGAGAAACCAGCCCGAAATCCCTGCTGGAGTTCCGTGGGAAGAGGTGCTGGGGGTGGGGCTGCACAAAGAGCTCAGGGTTTGGTTGGGGGGTGATTTTCCGGGAATCTTTTGGGATCACAGGAGGCTGTGGAAGAGACTGGGAAGGCCATCAGGAAATGCCCGGGCAGTTAAAGAGTTTCAATTAAAGATTCCTTTGTCACAGAATCCCCAAATCCTGGAGTGATTTGGGTTTGGAGGGACCTTAAAGTCCCCCCAGTGTCACCCCTGCCATGGGCAGGGACCCCTTCCATTATCCTGGGCTGCTCCAAGCCCCGTCCAACCCGGTCTGAGACACTTCCAGGGATGGACAATCCTGTTCCAGGGCATCCCAACCCTCACCAGCCAAGAGTTCCTTCCTGATATCTTCATTATTTTCACAAAACCCAAGTTATTCCTCCCTTCTCACTCCCCACCAATTTCCCCTGTGCTTCTGCCTTGATGTTTTCCATCAAAAACACTTGGAAAGGAGAGTTTATGGAGGAGGGGGGAAGAATGGGAAATAGCAAAGGAGGAGGGACAACAATTCCCCTCCCTGATTGTCCCGTCCCATGGGGACAAAAAGAGCTCCTTCAGCAGCTCCTGCTCCTCCAGGCACCGCTGGAATTCTGCCCTGGAGTGACTCTCGCTCGGGCTGGTGGCCAGCGGGGAGGCACAGCTGGGCTGTGGAGCCTCTGGAATTGCAGCCCCATGGAATATCTGGGGCTGGAAAGGTCCTGCTGACCCCAGACTCTGGAGCTTCTGGAATTGCAGTCCCATGGAATATCCGAGGCTGGAAGGGCCCTGCTGACCCCGCTGTGTGTCCCCCCAGGGCCGCCGTCCCCTTGGGCCCGTAGAAGCTCCGCAGGACCTGGCGCAGGATGGGAGGCACCGCTGGATTCATCCGCACTTCCCTGGCTGTCGGCGCCTTCCTAGGTAAGAGATTCCCGTGGGAGTGGTGGGACATCCCCCGGGATTCACCGGGAATCTCCTGCCCGTGGGATGAGGCGCTGCTGGATCCCAAATCCCCGCGTGGTTTAGGGTGGGCTGTTCCACGTCTGTGCTGTTCCCAAAATCCCTCTGGGCCAGGAATGTTTGACACAATTCCTCCTTTCTAAACCCAGATTTAGGGAGGTGCAGGAGGAATTTCCTCCTGCCAGTGGGATTCATTCCACTCCCCATCCTCCCTCTTCCAGGGATTCTTTCCTGGCCATACCCTGTAAAGATCCCCCTGCGTCTGAGGGAGCAATTCTGGATGCCAGGGAGGATTTCTGGATCTCAGGGAGAAATTCCAGATCTCAGGGACATTTCAGGATTTTAGGGATGGTTTCCAGATCTCAATGACCATTTCTGGATCTGAGGAAGAATTTCTGGGTCTCAGGGAGAAATTCTGGATCTTAGGGACCATTTCCAGATCTCAGGGACATTTCAGGATTTTAGGGATGGTTTCCAGATCTCAATGACCATTTCTGGATCTGAGGAAGAATTTCTGGGTCTCAGGGAGAAATTCTGGATCTTAGGGACCATTTCCAGATCTCAGGGACATTTCAGGATTTTAGGGATGGTTTCCAGATCTCAATGACCATTTCTGGATCTGAGGAAGAATTTCTGGGTCTCAGGGAGAAATTCTGGATCTTAGGGACCATTTCCAGATCTTAGGGAAGAATTCCAGATCTCAGGGACATTTTTGGATGTCAGGGACTATTTCTGGATTTTGGGGACCATTTCCAGATCTTGGGGACAATCTCTGGATATCAGGGAGAAGTTCTGGATCTCAAGGACCATTTCTGGATTTAGGGGATGATTTCCGGATTTGGGGGACCATTTCCAGACCTCAGGGCCCATCCCTGGATCTCGGGGAGGCTCAGGCTGCTCCCTGCAGGTCTCTTTTCCGCAGGGAGACATTTCCTCTCCAGCTGAGGCTGGATAATGTCCTCCAGCCAATCCATCACCCCGGGCACAGCCTGCTGGTCCATCCTCATAAATATCTAATTACCTTTTAATGTTCTCTGCATCCCCGAGGAGGCCCAGGCAGGGGGGCTGCCCTGGATCCAGAGGCAATTATCCCGCCTGGAAATCAGCCTGGCCACGGAGCCGGACTTGGGGTCCCCCATCAACCACCTGAGCTCAGGAAAACCCCCCAAAAATCACACCCTGGGAAGCCTGGGAGGGGGATTTTCACTGACCTTTGGCTGGTGGTGCCACAGAGCTCTGAGGGCAGCTGGGACAGGGGGAAATCCTGGGAATATGAGGAGGGATTGGGACAAGAGGGTGGAAGTGATGGATGAGGCTCAGGATATGTTATGGAGTGGAAAAAGAGCCAAAACCTCCAGGTCTGGAGGGAGATTTAAATATTTAAAGCTTCTGAAGTGCACAGAGAGCACTCTAAAATCCCAAACTTTTCCCAGCCTTTGTTCAGCTGGGAAAACTTCTGGAAAATCTGAGAATCCAAGGCCTGACCCTTTGTCCCTCAGAAAGCTGCTCGTTAAAAACAACCCAAAATAAAGCCTTGGTTCCTCAGAGAGCTCATCCTCAAAAAAAACCCCAAATCCAGTTGGATTCTGGGCATAAACTCCTGTAAAACCAATCTATTGCCCAGCTCCAGCTCTGTGGATGTCCTCAGGAAAAGGAATTCAGCTTGGAAAACATTCCACCGAGGAAATTCATCATTTCCTGGGCTCAGCACAAAGTGCAGCCTCCTGCACACCTGGGCTTTCCAGGCCTGGCTCTCAGCAATTCCTAAAAATATCCCAAAAATAACCCAAAAGGGAGGCTTTGGAGTCACCTCCCTGCAGCTGCTTCTCCAAATCTTCATTTTCAGGTGTTCTGCTTTCACCTGTTTCTCATTATTTTGGTGCTAGTTATCACTTTCCCTGACACTGAAGGTTATTCCAGAGGCATGGTGGGGTTTTTCCCGTTGTTCCAGCTCTCCCAGCTGGGTGGAACACGGAAAATTCCCAGCAGGTCACTCTGCTCCTTTGAAATTTGGCTTAAAAACCTTTATTTTGTGCCTGTCTTCTCCCTATCTTCCAAATGCCACAGCTCCAGGACAGATCAGCATTGGCAACATTAAAAATTGGGAATTCTGGGGTGGCAGAATGGGCCCAGATCAGTCTCAGAAGTTCTGGGATTTATCAGTTCTTAATTTTAACCTTATCTCCACCTTGTTAACTGTTTAATTACTGCCTTAATCAACCCCTGATTTGTTTAATGAGTGAAATCCAAGCGTTTCACCCCCAGCACCTTGGAATTGTGGATTAAAATTCACCTGAACCCCTGGCATCGATTCCAAGTGGGAAAATCGATGCTTGGCACTGGCAGCCATAACCTTGGCAGGGAGAAAGGGACAGCAGAGGAGAGCGAGGGGACACGGGCTCCAGGTGGGATCAGGAGGGAGGATGAGCCTGATTTGGCTTGATTGGAATAAAAAATCCCACGGGAAAGGGCAGCGATGGGAGTGGTACCAGTAGATATTTTATTTGTTAAATAAATAGAAATTATTTACCTTATGCTCCCTAATTAATCTCAAAATTAAAGCTGTTCGGCCTGGATCCTGTCACCGCCATCTATCAGAGCACAATTAACTCATCTATCAGCACTCAATTAATTCTTTCTCATTAATTCCCCATTAACTCATTATCGTTCCCCCCCCAGTCAGCAGAGTTTGTTCCAGCCGGGACTCCCTCAGCACTGACCCAAACAGGAGAAGATTTCCAGCTTTTCCTTTAGGAACAGAACCATCCTAGAAGGAAAACATCGCTGGCTGGGAGGGGAACCAGCCCCAAACCCGCTGCTTTTCCTTCATTCCAAAGAATCCAAGCTCGGCCTCTCTCCCTGTGTGGCTCCGGGGACCATCCCGTGAGCACATCCTCGCGGAGCCGGGATAATTGCCTGGAGCAGGGACACGGGGAGCAGCTGCTCCCAGCCCGGAGCCAATTACCAGAGCCCCTCTCCCACCCCATCCCATCCCTTCCCAGCCTCCTCCCGGAGCAGCCGGAACGCGAGGCCAACCCCGGGAGCTGCAGGTCAAGGGCTGCTCCCGCTGATCCCGGGCCGTTCCCGGCTGGAAGTGACTCTTCCATAAAACATCCCGCTCCCGGGAATCGCTTCATTTAGGAGCGGCCCCGCTGAGCAGGGGGGAAGGAGACAGATTGGCGTTGGCACAGCGGGTTGGAGACGCTCATTAATTCAATTACAGAGCAGGGAAGGATCCCGGAGCCGGGGAAGCAGCTCGGAGCTTATCAGTGCTGGTGGCTCCTTCCCTGATAAGGGCCAGGCGTCTCCAGGGGGACAGGGACAGTGAGGACAGACGTGCTGGCAATTATCCCACCGGCTGTTCCTGCAAGAAAGAGATTTCCAGGCGGATTGTGCCTGGCTCTGGCTCGCAGTGTCCCTTCCAGTGAACACCCCGGGCTGTGGGAGCTGTCCCAGCCCAGGCAGGGGGGGAAGGGGATGAGCTTTAAGGTTTTTCCTACCCAAACCAGTCTGGGGTTCTGGGATTCCCCTGTGTGAGAGGGGATCTGCTGGAATTTGGAATTCTGAGACACGAAGGCAGCTGGCACTTCCCAGTGGCACATTGTCCCCAAAGAGTGGCCCAGGCGTGGTGTGGATCAGGCAGGTGGAGCCTTTGTCCCTCTTGTTCCTCCCCATTCTCAAAACCAGAGACAATTCCGAGTCTGAGCACCCCAAAAGCAGCTTCAGGCTCATCCCAGCCACGGAACAGAATGGTTTGTACTGGTTTGCTCTGGTTTGCTCTGGTTTCCACATCAGCAACCAGCTGGTTTGAGGTGTCAGGAGCTGGTGGAGCTGCAGGGACAGAGGGGACCTGCCAGGTATGTCCAGAGCCGTGAAGATCCCGCTTCTCCCCTCTCCTCCCTCACCCTGGAGAGGATTTCAGAAGAACGAACCAGGCAAAGTCTGTGCAGGCAGAGGAGGAACCTCAGGGACAAGGGGACATTCCAAGCTCCACTTGTGGTGTTCCAGGAGGTCCCTACTCCTTCCTCCACATGTCCCCAGGGATGCTGGTCCCTCTGGAAAGGCGAGAATGGTGTGGGATGCTCGGTGGGAGTGGCAGCTTGTGTTCCCGCAGCCGGGCCCGGGCTGTGCTGACAGATGGAGTGCGGTTGTCACCTTGCTCCTTCTCTCCTCCTTGCTGCTGGGGACACTCTACAAAACTGAAAAGGAGGATTTTTTAGAAAAAGCCAAGTGGAGCTGAGCAGGTTTTCCCCTCTCCCGCAGTTTGGTGCCAAGCCCAGAGCGGCACGAGGAGCTACGGGCCGGTGTTCGAGGAGCAGCCGTCCCACACCCTCTTCCCTGAGGGCTCGGCAGAAGAAAAGGTCACCCTGGCCTGCCGAGCACGGGCCAATCCTCCCGCCACCTACAGGTGAGCTCAGGGCTCCCTCTGCACCTGGAACGGGATAGAAACATCCAGAACTCTGCTTTCTCCCCTCCACTTCTGTATATGGGAAATTATTGACTTGGGAATGAGATTCCTTGTCCTGTGAGGAGCTGGGAAAAGGTTTGGAGAATCCTGAGGCAGCTGGGAAGGGTTTGGAGAGTCCTGAGGGAGCTGGGAAGGGGCTCAGCCTGGAGAAAAGGAGGCTCAGGGGGAATTTCTGGCTCTGCACAACTCCCTGCCAGGAGGGGACAGCCGGGGGGGATTTGGGATCTTAGCCCAGGGAACAGGGACAGGAGGAGAGGGAACGGCCTCACGCTGTGCTGGGGAGGCTCAGGTTGGACATCAGCAGGAATTTCCTCATGGGAAGGGCTGGAAGGGGCTGCCCAGGGGGGTTTGGAGTGCCCATCCCTGGAGGTGTCCCCTGGAGGTGGCACTGAGTGCTCAAGGTGGGGATCGAGCTTGGACTCGATGATCCCAGAGGGATTTTCCAACCGCAACAATCCCAGAATTCTGAGATGTTCCACCCCTCCCGGGGCACAGCTCAGATCCAAACCCACCTCCAACCCCACCCCAGCTGGAAATCCACCAGGCCCAGCTCCATGAGCGTGGCCGTGGGGATTTATCCCTGTCCCCACTCCGTTTCCTCTGGCAGGTGGAAGATGAATGGCACGGAGCTAAAGCTGGAGCCGGATTCCCGCTACAGGCTGGTGGCCGGGGATTTGGTGATCAGCAACCCCACGAAAGCCAAGGATTCCGGCTCCTACCAGTGCGTGGCATCCAATTCCAGGGGCACCGTGGTGAGCAGGGAAGCCTCGCTCCGCTTTGGCTGTAAGTTCGGCACTGCCAGGTAAATTAAACAAAACCCCAGTTAGGCTGGGCTTAAACTGAGCCTGCCTGGGGAAAGGCTGGAGAGAATCTCTCCAACACATCATCCCATGGAGAAATCTCCTGGCACTTCCATAGAAATTTGGAGAGTTTGGAGAATTTGGAGTATTACGGAGAAAGCTAATGATATTTTTGGATCTCCCTCTGCACAAAGCCACCCGAGGAGGGGCAGAGAAAGCGCAGAGGTTCCTCCAGCTGCATTTTCCTGTCCACGTTTCACTCTGCCTGTTCAGTTTTGCAGGAATTCTCGGCGGAAGAGCGGGACCCCGTGAAGATCACCGAGGGCTGGGGGGTGATGTTCACCTGCAGCCCCCCACCCCACTACCCAGGTAAGGGGCACACAGCAGAGCACGGGGTTCCCAGATTTCCTGGGAATTTCATGGAAGGAAATTTGGGGTTAATTCAGAGTTTGTAACGCAACAAAGCAGAGACAGGACTTGGTGTGTCCACGCAAGGGTCAATTCCAGCTGGGAATCCCACTGGGTCCATCCCACCCAGGAGGACACAACAACCAACTTTTTCTCCCATGGAAAGACCAATTCCAGCCTGGAATCCCACTGTGTCCATCCCACCTGGGAGGACAAACCTGTCCAGTTTATTCCTTTCCTTTTTCCCCCCAGGTTTATCCTACCGGTGGCTCCTGAATGAGTTCCCCAATTTCATCCCGGCCGACGGGAGACGTTTCATCTCCCAGACCACGGGCAACCTTTACATTGCCAAGACGGAGGCCTCAGACCTGGGCAACTACTCCTGCTTTGCCACGAGCCACATCGACTTCATCACCAAGAGCGTCTTCAGCAAGTTCTCCCGCCTCAGCCTGGCTGCAGAGGGTCAGTGCTCTTGGATTGTCCCAAAAACACCAATTCTTACGGGAAAAATCTGAATTAACAAACCCCCGCAAAACGTTTGGGCCCCACAGTGCCCAAATCACCCTCCAGCCTCTCTTAAGAGCTCCAAAAATATGGATGGGCTGGGATGGGAGGGAAGCAGCTCTCTCTCCAAGATTCCCTGTTTCTGTGGGGTTTCTCTATTTTTAAAGGATAATTCTGGAACAGGGAAAAGGGAATTAAACAGGAGGAAGACCTGGATGGACACGGACTGGAGCAATCTGGGGTAGTGCCAAGTGTCCCTGTCCATGGCACAGGTGGGACTGGATGGGCTTTAAGGGCCTTCCAACTCAAACCATTCCAGGATTCTGGGATTCTCAGGAACTGCAGAGCCCTGAGATGTTATAAAGAGATTTTTAGAGATTTCAGCAAGAGCTGAAAGAAAAGAAAATGAAAAACTGACAGAAAAACTCTGTCCCCTCACCCAAACACACAAAAGGGTTGGGAAGTCACCTCATGGGTCCCTCTGCCCTTTGAGACCCCCTGGGTGGCACTTCGGTGTCACCCAGGTCCCCTGAGCAGTGTTTTCCCTGTGGCAGATGCCAGGCAGTTCCCACCCAGCATCAAGGCCAGGTTCCCTGCGGACACCTACGCTCTGACCGGGCAGGTGGTGACCCTGGAGTGCTTCGCCTTTGGAAAGTGAGTGCAGCCCCCCGTGGATTGGGATCGGGATCTGGATGGGGATCGGGATGGGGAGGGAACGGCAGAACTTCCACACCTCCAATGGAAGACCAGAGATGGAAGGAAATGGGAAAAGGGAGGACCTGGCCAAAGCCAAGGCCCAGTGGGACAGGACCGGGGTGGCCCCGTGGGGACTGAGCTCAGCCCGGATTCACCAGATCGGCTTTTCCGCAGCCCCGTGCCCCGGATCAAGTGGAGGAAGCTGGATGGGCCGCAGTCCTCCAAGTGGATCGGCAGCGAGCCCCTGCTGCAGATCCAGCACGCTGGATTTGAGGATGAGGGGACGTACGAGTGTGAGGCAGAAAACGCCAAAGGGAAGGACACCCACCAGGGCCGCATCATCATCCACGGTAACGCATCCAAACGTGTCCCTTATCCAAGGGGACACAGCCAAACGTGTCCCTTATCCAAGGGGACACAACCAAACGTGTCCCTTATCCAAGGGGACACAACCAAACATGTCCCTTATCCAAGGGGACACACCCAAACGTGTCCCTTATCCAAGGGGACACAACCAAACGTGTCCCTTATCCAAGGGGACACATCCAAACACATCTTTTATCCAAAAGGACACATTCAAAAATGCGTCCTTCATCCAAGGGGACACAAACACGTGTCCATCCAAGGAATACGTTCTACATGTGTCCTTCACCCAAGGAACACAAACACGTGTCCTTCACCCAGGGAACACATTTTAACTTCCCAGAGCACACCAAGGTGCCCCAGGCAATGGTCCGAGGCTTTGGGACTAAAACCACCCCCTCTAATCCTGCCTCTTACCAACCCTAGTTAAAGGTGTTGCAAAGCCCCAGCCAAGACCTGCAGGGATGGGGGAAACCTTTCCTCAGTGGGCACATTTGGGCTGTGGCAAGGAGAGAGAGAGAGAGCTCTTAACGGGCTCTGAAATCATCACAGCAAACATCAGGGAACCAGGGAAGGAAGGAGATCACGCTCAAAATCCTCTCCAAGCCTGAGGAGCTTCCACCAGGGGTAATGCTCCGAGCTGTTGACCAGATCTAGTCAAGCTAAAAACTTGACCTGGTTACCTCATCCTGATTCCAGTTTCTCCTGAAGTTCAGGAATGGCCCAAAGCTGAGAGAGGGAAGGTTCAGAGGAGATATCAGGAAGAAATTCTTTCCTGTCAGAGTGGTGAGGCCACCACTCACGTTGGCACAGGGTGGATGGGGATGGTGGCACAGGGGCTGTGGCTTCCCCATCCCTGGAAGTGTTCCAGGCTAGGCTGAACGGGACTTGGAGCAACCTGGGATGGTGGAAGGTGTTCCTTCCCATGGCACTGGGGGATCTTGAAGTTCCTTCCCAACCCAAACCATTCCATGATTTGATGGTCCAGAAATGGCTGAATTTACTCTTAAGAAGAGAAACCAATTCCTCAGCCCTGGATCCTCCCCTGGTCTTTCACAGCAGGACCCGGCCGTGCCTCTCACTGCACAAAAGGCCAGGGCTGCTCCCGTGGCAGATCCCGCTGTGCCAACGACTGTGCCGGCAGCGCTGGCACAGGGGCATCCTTCTGCCAGCCTGGCACCGCCACCTCTCAGCTGAGCTCCTTGGCTCTGCCCTCTCTCTCTTGTCCCCTGCAGCCCAGCCCGACTGGCTGGACGTGATCTCAGACACGGAGGCCGACATCGGGTCCGACCTGCGCTGGAGCTGCGTGGCCTCGGGCAAGCCCCGGCCCACGGTGCGGTGGCTGCGGGATGGGCAGCCCCTGACGTCCCAGGTACCCCCCAGCCAGCTCTGATCCTGCTCCTCCAGCCCCAGCCCCTCCTCCTGCCTCGCTCCTGCATCCCCGCCCTGGTTCTCACCCCGCATCCCTCCTCCATGTGCCCCCATCGGGCTGCGAAGCGATGGCACCATCCCCAAATCCCCTCTCCCAGCACTGCCATCCCAGCCATTGCTTCGTGCAGCTGCAGGGACTCACAGCCGGCCAGCAGGGAGGACAAACAGCGCCTCATGCCTGTCCTGGTGTCCTGGTGTCACCTGCACGTTGCTGCTCAGGTGTCTCGGCAAACAGAGCACAGTGACATGGGGGACAACCGCATAAAAACACATCCTGCGTTTTCCCCCATGGAAAACCAGGCCATCCCGAGGAGTCTGTGACAAAACTCAACCCTGACCCAGCCGAGGACTGAGTTCCATTTTTCTTTTTTTTGTTTTTCTCATCTAATGGGTTCATCCTCTTGTTTGCACAGAACCGCATCGAAGTGAGCGGTGGAGAGCTGAGATTTTCCAAGCTAGTCCTGGAGGACTCTGGCATGTATCAGTGTGTGGCTGAGAACAAGCATGGCACAGTTTATGCAAGTGCTGAATTAACAGTGCAAGGTAATTCCTCCTTTCCCAGAGCTCTGGGTTCCAATGGGACACCGAAAAAATCTCTTCCTAATATCCTGATGTGATCCTGACATTGTGATGTCGCAGTGAGATAAGAGCGGGCAAAAACTGCTTCGCTCACCACTGAAATGGTTGCTGGTTCAACAAGACACTGTGCAAGCCTTGAAATTCTAAATCCTATGTAAATTCTGTGTGGAAGTGGACAAAAAAATCAGTTTAGCCACAAGAAGTGGACAGGACACCCAGCAGCAGCACTACGACCTCTCTTCCACTACAAATTCCTCTTTTTTGGAGGAAAGAAGTCCAAAAAAAAAAATTCAGCCTCCATTCCACCTGGTTTGATGGATGGTGACTGGAGCTGAGCTGCTGCCAAACTTGTTCCACTTGTTCCAGTCCAAAAGTTCATCTCCTCGTGGAGATGCCAAAGATAAATTAAAGGTCCTGAGCACCAACTGCTCAACATTAACACACTGAGGCCAACAGGTAAATCCTGATTCCATCTGCAATTCCAGGAGGAGTTTCAGGCAAGCTGGATGTCTGCGTTGGTCAGGATATTGAAGAGATTATCCTCGACATGTTCCAAAGCAGCTGTTGTTGTGTCTCAAAGACCTTGCACTTGTTAGGGTCATTCCCATCGCTCCGTCCCACTCGTGTGCCACATAATTCCTGCCTGGCAGGCATCAGGATCCACCCGGCAGCCGAGGAATTCCTCCCTTATCCCGCTCTCCAGACTCTGCCTCGCTTCTCTTACTGAGCCATCCAACAACAAATCAATTCCCACTCGCACGGCGCTGAAATTCCCCCCAGGGCAGCGTTTCTAATCGTGCCTTAATCCTCTTTTTTTATCCCTGTAGCCTTAGCTCCAGATTTTAGACTAAACCCGGTGAAGCGCCTGATCCCGGCAGCCCGGAGTGGGAAGGTCATCATCCCGTGCCAACCACGAGCAGCACCAAAAGCCACCGTGCTCTGGACCAAAGGGACAGAACTCCTGGTCAACAGCAGCAGGTAGCAGCACAGAGTCAGCTTCCACCTAGAAAACGTTGCTAAAATAATTTTTTCTTTTTTACCAGAAGACTGGACTCAATGATCCAAATGTGCTGCCGCATCCCTGAATTTTCTTAGTCCTCTAATTTCTTCTCTAGCAAACTCCTACACGATATTTTCTGCCTGATTTTGTCCCTGGTTTCTCCAAAATCAGTGAAAATTCCCAAATGTCCAGCAGGAGCGGATCTTTTAACATTCCTGTGTGTGGCTCCTCTTCCTCTGCAGGGTGACAATTACGGCGGACGGGACCTTGATCCTGCAGAACATCAGCAAATCCGATGAGGGAAAATACACCTGCTTTGCCGAGAACTTCATGGGCAAAGCCAACAGCACTGGAATCCTCTCTGTCCGAGGTAGAGATGTTCATTTGGGGTCAATCAAGCAAGAAACAGCTAAGAATGAATGATGTGATGTTTCTCCTCTCCTTATACTCCCAAAAAACAGAATAATCAGGGAATCAAAGTGATTTCAGGTGGAGCAGCAAAACTTCTGCCTGACCCACTAACAAACGGCCCTTGAGCAAAGCGTTTCCATTTCCGAATCCTTCCTCTTTCTCCCGTGAAGCTCCAGCTGTTGGAGCGGGATGAGGAGCTGGAAGGGATGGTTTGGATACTGGGATGGGGACATTCGCTGCTAAGGACCCTTCCTGCTCATTCCCTGCAGATGCCACCAAGATCACGCTGGCACCATCGAGTGCCGACATCAACGTGGGCGAGAACCTCACCCTGCAGTGCCACGCGTCCCATGACCCCACCATGGACCTCACCTTCACCTGGTCCCTGGATGATTTCCCCATCGACTTTGACAAGTCCGAGGGCCACTACCGGCGAGCCAGCGCAGTGAGTCCAGATGGAATGCCAGCCCATCCAAAAGGGTGGAAAATTAATTCCACACTCCTTGTTTACCTGTTTGTGCCCACCAAAGCTGCTCCGTCACTTTGCCCAGAGTGGTTGTTAATTCCACATCCCTGGAAGTGTCCAAGGCCACGTTGGACAGGGCTTGGAGCAACCTGGGATAGTGGAAGGTGTCCCTGGCCATGACTGGGGTGGAATGGAATGGGCTTTAAGATCCTTCCCAATTCAAACCATTCCATGATTCCATGATCACTCCCCTCCTAAACTGGAGGAGAAAGGGAAAGGCCTTTGGATAAAGGCAGGCAGAGGTCACTCAGTGATCCCTCAATGATCAATCAATGACGACTCAATGATCACTTAATGATCACTCCACAATCAACCAGTGATCACTCAATGGTCACTCAGTGATCACTCATTGATCACTCAGTGTTCATTCACTGATTACTCAATGTTCATTCACTGATCGCCATCCCAAGCCAAACAGACCCAGCATAGCCTCGGCCTTGGCCAGCACTGGATCCATCTCGGATCCATCCAGCTCCATCACCCATGGGGGAATCTTTTCCCATCTCCCTCCTCTTCACCTCCACCACAACCCAACCGCCCAAACCCAACCCACACTGAATTCTGGCCCATGACCAGTCGCCTTCTGATGCTGTGCCCACCGTGTTCTCCCGTTGCCCTGCAGAAGGAGGCCATCGGGGACCTCAGCATCTCCAACGCGCAGCTGCGGCACTCGGGGCGTTACACCTGCACGGCCCAGACCGTGGTGGACAGCGCGTCTGAGTCAGCCACGCTCACCGTCAGAGGTAATTCCCTGGGGAACATTTCCTGCTCCTGGCAAATCCAGAGCAATGACATGGCCCGTGCCATCAGCTGCTCTGTCACCACCTCACACCCAGTAATTCCATGATACAGCCCAGTGAGTTTTATTTTCACCTAAAACTTGGGTTTGATCATCTTGGAGGTCTTTTCCAACCTTTCCAACCAGGCTTAGGAGCTTTTCCAGAGGCTAAAGCTGGCAGTGAGGATTCCCAGCTTCTAGAAAATAAAGGCCCAATGTGAATTTAGGACTTGCACAATGCACAGAGTGATAAACCTCCAGATCTTCCAAGTCAGTGACACATTTCTCATCACCTCAGGACCTCCAGGCCCACCCGGGGGGGTGGTGGTGAGGGACATCAGTGACACCAGTGTCCAGCTGAGCTGGAGCCGTGGCTTCGACAACCACAGCCCCATCGCCAGGTACCTCATCGAGGCCCGGACCCTCCTGTCCAGCCAATGGAAGCAGATGCGCACCAGTGAGTGTCCCCACGGTGGCACCGGTGACACAGCGAGGCCACTGGCCAGTCCTGGCTTCACGCTGCTCCTCGCTCTATTCCTTCCCCTCTGGTGCTATTGGATTTTACAGATCCCATAAACATCGAGGGCAACGCGGAGACAGCGCAGGTGGTGAACCTCATCCCGTGGATGGATTACGAGTTCCGGGTCTTGGCCAGCAACATCCTGGGAATTGGGGAGCCCAGTCTGCCCTCCAGCAAAATCCGCACCAAGGAAGCAGGTGGGTGTGGAGACAAGCCCAGGTCCCCGTCCCTGCCCAGGATGGTCCCAAGGGATGAATCACCTCCTGGAGAGCTCCCAGAGCTGAGGCCACCAGAGGATTTTCCATCTTTTTGCCCATTTCTGTGTCAAAGATGAGCAGGGTTAGAGCTGCACTTGCCAGCACTACATCCAGCTGGGAATGTTCGTTCCATGTCCAGCTGCTTGGACAGAAAGGATGGGAGAACAGCAGGAGAACCACACCCAATCCACCAAATGCAAACCAGTTTCTTCCTAATAAAACTCCCTCCACATCCCCGCTTTTGAGCTCCATCCTTGTCCCCTCAGACACCAAATCCTTGTCCTGTGCCCCTAAATAACCTGGTCAGGCACAAGCTGGAATTCCACAGAGCCCAGGCCTTTCCTGGGAGCTGTCCCACCCAGTGTCACTGGTGTCACGCCATGTTTGTGCTCCTCTCCATCACTCTCACCTCCTTAACCCAAACTCTGCTTTTTTTTGGGGACCTCACAGCACCGACGGTGGCACCGTCTGGGCTCGGCGGCGGCGGAGGGGCTCCCAACGAGCTCATCATCACCTGGACGGTGAGTTGGGAGCAGGGAAAGCACCAAGGTGGGACCACGTGGTGGTTTCTGGGGGGGAAATCAGTGCTGCCATCCCAGTTTGGACACGGGGTTGAGCCAAGGGCTGGTTTGGACGGACCAAGCACACATTTCCTTCGGGAAATCAGTGCCACCGTCCCAGTTTGGATGAGCCAAAGCCCAGTTTGGACAGACCAAGGCTCTCTGTCTCTTCCCAGCCAACGCTGCGGGACTACCAGAACGGGGACGGCTTTGGGTACATTGTGTCCTTCCGGAGGAAGGGCAGCCAGGCCTGGCTGAGGGCGCGGGTGCCGCACGCGGAGTCGCTGCACTTCGTGTACCGCAACGAGAGCATCGCGCCCTACACCCCCTTCGAGGTGAAGATCAAGGCCTACAACAGGAAAGGGGAGGGCCCCGAGAGCCTCACGGCCATCGTGTACTCGGCAGAGGAAGGTAAAGAGCAGCGGGAGAGCTGGGAATGTTCACTTGGAGAGAAGAAGGCTCCAGGAAGAGCTCAGAGCCCCTCCCAGTGCCTGGGGGGCTCCAGGAGAGCTGCAGAGGGAATGGGGACAAGGGATGGAGGGACAGGACACAGGGAATGGTTTCCCACTGCCAGAAGGCAGGGATGGATGGGATATTGGGATGGAATTGTTCCCTGGGAGGGTGGGGAGGGGCTGGGATGGAATTCTCAGAGCAGCTGTGGCTGGCCCTGGGTCCCTGGCAGTGCCCAAGGCCAGGCTGGACACTGGGGCTTGGAGCAGCCTGGGACAATGGAAGGTGTCCCTGCCCATGGCAGGGGTGGCACTGGATGAGCCTTAAGGTCCCTTCCACCCAAACCATTCCACGACTGCACAGACTCGGAATTCCCTGTTTTGTCCAACCCACCGCCTTTCCTCAGCCAGACCCCTGCAGATCCGTGTCCGTCCGGGAGCTCGGATGTTCCTTTGGCTCCTCTGCTCCTCCAAACCCTCAGAGTGACGATTCCCTAAGCCCAGCCCCGACTGCCCCACAGCCTCGGGGCAGACATGGATCCCAGAGCTCACAGCTGTGGCCCTGCTTGTCCTCCTAAGTCCCTAAATCCCTTCCCCTCGCTCCGTAACACAACACCAGCTGTCTGCCAGGGGGTGATGCTGCGGGAAAACCTTTTGTTCCCGACAGGGCACGAAGTCAGGAAAAGGATTTTATTCCTGTCTTTCAGAACCCAAAGCGGCTCCTTACAGGGTCATTGCCAAGTCTGTCCTGTCCTCGGAGATGGATGTGTCCTGGGAGCCCGTGGAGCAGGGAGAAGTGACCGGAGTGCTTTTGGGATACGAGGTAGGAGATTCCAACGGGAATGGGAGACCCTGAGAGCCCAGCAAGGAAAACTCCCCCGGGTTATGTGAGGTGAAAGGAAACAGGGTTTTGACTCCAGAGGTGGGGGATAATTCACACCACGTGGTTCTAATGGGGCTGGCACTGCTCTCTCAGGAGAGATCAAAGGGAATCATCCCATTTTTCCTGCCTGCCTTTCCCAGGAGGCCGTGGCCTCATTCCTGGGCACACACAAAGCAAAGTACACGGAAACAAACACCCAAAGGCCCCTCAGGGTGGGCTGACTCAGGATTTGCAGATCTCTCCTTCCTAAACCCATCCTGTCCTTTTCCATGCAGATCCGGTACTGGAAGGACGGGGACAAGGAGGAGGCGGCTGACAGAGTGAGGACAGCGGGGCTGGTGACATCGGCTCATGTCACCGGCCTGAACCCCAACACCGACTACCACGTGTCAGTGCGAGCCTACAACCGGGCAGGGACCGGCCCCCCCAGCCCTGCCACCAACGTCACCACCAGGAGACCTCGTGAGTGAGCCCTGATCCCTCTGCTTTCCACAGGATCCCCCAAAATCACCCAGACTTTGATCTTGGTGCTCTTGTTTGATGTCCTCTGAACACCCCACAGTGGTGACAGCTCAGGGGATGGCTGGGACCAGCCTTCTCCTCCCTCCCTGATTTACCCAATCCCTGTCTGGTTTTGCACCCTCAGCACCAAAAAGGCCACCTGGGAACATCTCCTGGACTTTTTCTGGCTCCACAGTCAACATCAAGTGGGACCCTGTGGTGGCCAAGGCAGACGAGTCGGCGGTGACGGGGTACAAGGTACGGCCAGCATGGCTGGGCTTCTCCTGGAGGTGACCCAAGGAAATCACAGGGAACAGGAGCTCAGCATTCCCTTTTCCCACAGATGCTCTACAGGCAGGATTCCCACTCGGCCCCCACCCTGTACCTGGCCAGCAAGAGCCAGATCGACATCCCCATCCCTGAGGATTTCACTCACGCCTTCGTCCAGATCCGGGTGACCGGGCCCGGCGGGGATGGGACCCCGGCAGAAGTTCACATCCTCCGGAACAGCGGTACCCGTGCTCCTCCGGCCACACCCACCCCACTGACCACACCCATTCAACTGACCACACCCATCCATGTGCGCCTCTGGCCACACCAGGCCCTCTGACCACACCCACTGCACTGACCACACCCACCAATGTGTGCCTCTGACCACACCCATCCATGTGGTTCCCTGACCACGCCCTCTCCATGCCCAAATTCCCCTTGCCAAGGTTTTCCAAGGCCCTGGAGCTCACCCATAGGACACCTGCTGTCCTTCCCTTCCCAGCAGAAGGACTCAGTCACGCCCCTCCCATCCTGGCCACAGCACGATCCCAAGAAATTGTGTTTTAAAATTCCACCCTCCCTTCCAGGGCCACGGGAGAACATCCTCCCGCAGTGTTTTAGGTTGAGACTCTGGAATTGGTCCTTTCTGGAATTGTCTTTTCCTGGAATCAGCCTTTGGTTCCCTTGTGCAGTTCACTCATAGGAATTCCTGACTCTTCTCCTTCTCCCCACTCCTCTTCCCAAACTCAGTCCAGCCTGACCCAACTTTAGGATTTGCAGCCTCGAGACCCCACAACACCCAACTTCCCAAGAGTTCAGAGCTAAAAACTATTTAAGCTTTCCACTAAGAGTGAAATCCCAGCTCTGTGGGGCCGCAGCTCCAGCAAATTCCCTAAATCCAGGGGTGAATTCCCAGTGCCCACCCCCAAATTCCTGTTCCCAGCATTCCCAGGAGTTTTATCAGCACCAAACACACAAAAAACCCCACAAAACATCCCTTGAGTTCCCCGTGGTGTCCGTGCCACCCCACAGCCCCATCCCTATTCCCTGTTTTTCCAGGGACGAGCATGATGGTGGAAGACTCGGGGATGAGGCCAGCGCCACACGTCGTGGTCATCACCACCAACTCCCTGCTGATGGTGGCCCTGATCAGCTCCCTGGAGCTCTGACCGTGCCCCGGACGCGGCTCCGGACGCGGCTCCGGACGCGGCTCCTCCCGATCCCACGGGAACAACACAAATCCCACTTTGGGGCAGCACCGCGGGGAGAGGATTGGACCACGTGGTTGGAAGGGAGGAAGAAATTAAAAACAGCTTTTTGTTTTTGGTTTGGAGGAAGAAAAGCTTTCATACAAGATATGGGTCTTTAACCGATTAAATGTTTTTTAAGGAAAACGAGGAAAATGAAGAATTCTCCGGGAATTCTGCAGCCAGCTGCCCCCGCCCTCACTGTATCCATAGGTTTTCTGCCTTATTGAAGCCATGTATGAGATAACCAGACTGCTAAATTTGACTTTTTTTTAAACTCTGTACAGTGAATTCCGTGGGGGGACGGGGACTGAGGAGTTCAGGGACCAGCATGTTCCACCACAGCCAGCTCGGAGCATTTGTGGGATAGGATTGATCCTTTTTCCCACAAAAAAGAGCCAAACCCTGCAGGAACCAGCCCAAGGAGACAAATCCATGGGAGGGTCGAGCTCTGAAAAAAAAAAAGCCTGAAAAGCTTTTTTTACTGCTCTGGTGTTCACTTGCAACCTCAGCCTGGTGCTTGTCTCAGCCGTGAGGTGCAAATTCTGTGTTTTCCCGTATCCCACGTGCTTTTGGGGTGGATTTGTCACCCTGTTTGCCTCTCTGGGAGAAGGGGATCCTTTCCCAGAATCCCTAATGCGGGCAGCTCTGCCTAAAAATGGAGGCATCAATAAATCCAACTTCAGAGGGGCTCAAAGAAGGAGTTTTTAAAAATGGCAAAATTAAAACAGGAATGGGAGACTCCAGGAAGTCACCGCTGGGACAACAAGGAAAATTTGGGACTCGGATTCATCTCCCTGCACTGAGAATTCATCCAGCCAAAATTCCAGGCTCGGATTGGGACTAAAAAGGCTGAGATCCAGCCAGGAAGAGGCTCAGGATTCCAGCTCCGACAGCTGCCAGACATCCCAAGGAGCCCCCTCTGCTCCAGAGGCTGGGAAAAGCAGGAATGCTGAGCTGAGCACCCACAGGACTGGTTGGGAATCGAAGTTGCCTGTTGAAATCTCTGTCTCCCAGTAAAGCAGTTGACCAAAGTTAACGAGAATTGCTTGGTGTTGCTGCTGGTTCCATCCCAAGGGGGGTTTTAGGGATTTTTCCCTGGCTGTGATTCCTCAATCCCAGAGAAAACCGTGCCAGCCTGGGCAATCCCGACCCCGGAATTTCCTGGCTGGGCCCTGACGTGCAGTTTTCCCTTTAAACGCCAATTCCTCACCCTTTTTAGCCCAGGTGGTGGCAGGGAAATCCCTCTCCAGACAGGGCAGCTCAGGCTTTGTTAAGCCCTGTTTTGGGCAGTCCCTTCTGCCATTCCATTAATCCAGGGTTGGGAGAGGCACGGGGAAGGATCTGCACCTGCAAATCCGGCATTCGGACCTTGGGAAACGACAAAAATCCACATTTAGAGCCCAGCCAGAGCCACCAACGGGAGGAAAAGGCTTGGAATCCTCCTTAAAACCTCTCGGAGCTTCCTAAAATACAGCCCAGGGGTTACAGGTGTGCAGAGCCAGGGAGAGGAGTGGAGTTCAGGGGATTTGGAGGGAGGATGGAGAGAGGGAAGGATGAAGGATGGAAAGAGAGAGGGAAGGAGGAAGGATGGAGAGAGGGAAGGAGCCCTGCCCAGCTCCAGCCTCTGGTGATCCCAAAGGTCCCAGAGCTCCGGGCTCAGCTGTGCTGGGGCAGCTCCTGCCCTGTCCCCAGGAGCTGCAGGGACACCACTGGTCACTCTGCAGGGACAGCCCTGGTCACTCTGCAGGGACATCAGCAGCGAGAGGGAAAGGTGGGAACAGGAATTCTATCCCAGTGGATCAGGGAATGGGATAACAGCTCCAGGAGCAGAGGATGGAGGAGCCAGGAAGCCCCAAAATCGATTTATGGGTTTTTTTTGCTGCCATCCAATGAGCGACACCGACGTTCCTCGGCTGAGGGAAGCCTGAGGAGACCCCAGGGATTTCTTCACAACCCCTCTGCTCCCAGCTCCTCCTGGGTCTGCCCTGGAAGCTCCTGATTGCTTCCAAAGCTTGAGACCATGGAATGGTGAGCACACAGAATGCCCAGAAAGTCCAGGGTTTCCATGGAGTTCAGAGTTCCTGGGGTTTCCATGGAGTCCGGGGTTTCCATGGAGTCTGTGCCATCCTCGCCTCCAGGTGACGGTGAAAAATTGGGACAAAGGAGTTCAGGCACCAATTCAGAGCAGGGAGAGACAGTTTTTCCTAAATTTCTGCCGTTTATGGTGGGAATTCAGGGACAGTGATTAAGAAAAGATGATTTTGCAGAGAGAGAGGGAAAAAAGGAGGGATGGAGATGCTCTTCCAAGGGTTTTTACTTCCCTACTTGCACTGAACTCCAACCTCTGCTATTCCCTTTTCCTTCCTTCTCCCTTCCTTCCCCTGTTATGATAAACATCCCCCAATCCTTAATATCCCTTCAAAAATCAAAGAGCACCCTAAAAAAAAATCCCATTAAAGGCCCTTTGTGACAGCTGGACCCCAGTGGCCATCCCAGCCCTCGGCCTCCAAATAAAAACTCCAATTATGGATTCATTTTCCCTGCTCTGAGCATCTGGCTCCCCTCAGAAATTACAAAACCCCACAATCCAAAGATGAAGGAGATTTTTGGCTCCCGCTCTGACTTCCCCAGCAGAGCTGGAGCTTTCATCCCGCTGGATTTGGGAATCCCAGCTGGGCCCAAGACACTGAAATTTCCATGACAAAGAGCAGAGAGGCTCCTGCAGATGGGGCAGCTCTGGACCATTAACTCCCAGCCCGCTGTGATGGGTCATTCCCGATTTTTCCATGTTCAGGAGGTGGAAAAAACCCGCTGGGAATCAGCTCTGGGAAGTGCCTGGTTTGGTTTTCATTCAAATAAATAAAATTATTTCCCTCCGATATGTTTTTTGATGTCAAAGCATTTTTGTGTCGTTCTGGTAAAAGGAAAAACTCGGGAATTTTTCAATTTTTAACATTAGATCTGTGCTGTTGTTTTCCCTGGATTTGGGTGTCCTTGTAGCTCACGGGGAAAAAGGGAACAAACAGCAAATATGAAAGAAAATTGGGAAAAAAAAAAAGGTATTTTATAAGTCCCTCCATGGATTCCACTCCCTGCAGAATTCCTCATTGGAATTATCCCGTGGTTTATCCTCATTAATCAGCAGGAAAAAATGGAAGATCCCAACCCCACTGAGCTGTTCCCGTAAGGATTTCAGGGATGAGCTCAGCTCTGAGAGGATCAAACACCCCCAGCTCTCATCTCCTGCTTCCCGGTGCTCCCTGCCCTGCACGACCCAGGAATATTCCAGAAAATGCTTTTTCCAGGATGTCACGGAAGGGAAGAAACTTCCAGAGGGAAGTGGGGCATCCCTCGTCCCCACAGCTGGGAGCAGACCTGGGGTTGGAGGGAAACGACAAAATGACCTCATTCCTCTCATCCCTGACCTGGAGCAGCTCCATCCCCCCGGAATTCTTGGAAAGTCAGGGGAAATTTAAGGAAATCCGAGGAAATTTGACAGGAATAAGGATGGGAAGTTAAATTTAAAAAGCCCAAAGACCTCGAGGTAACGCAAAGACCCTTTAGAGGAGCTGGGAGCTGTTTGCTGTGGCTCAGGGTGCTCCAAATCCCGGCTGGATCATTCCAGAATTCCACTGGAAGCACCTGCTGGAAATCCAGCACAGGTTCTCCAGCCCTGTCCTGATTTTCCAGGCTCCAAAGTGGCCAAAAATACTCAATAAGTTGTGTCCATTGAAAATAAATTATAAATATTCCATTAAGTTCCATGGGATCCATGGAATGTCCTGAGTTGGAAGGGGAGGATCACCAAAATCCAGCTGTGGATGACCCAAAAAATCCCACCCTGAATTCCTAATCCAGGGTCCAAAATGGCTGAAAATATGCAATAATAAGCTGTGACTGTTGCAAATAAATTCTAAATATCCCATTAAATAGTTATGGGATCCATGGAATGTCCTGAGTTGGAAGGGAAGCTGGAAAATCCAACTGTGGATGACCCCAAGAATCCCATCTTGAATTCCTAATCCAGGCACAAAAGTGACCGAAAATATTAACTTATAAACTGTGTCTGTTGCAAATAAATTCTAAATATCCCATTAAATAGTTATGGGATCCATGGAATGCCCTGAGTTGGAAAGGGAGGATCACCAAAATCCAACAGTGGATGATCCCAAGACTCCCACTCTGAACTCCTGATCCCAACGAAGAGCCAAAACCAGGGAACTGCATCAATCTCCGTTCATTTCTCGTGCTGCTCTTTCCCTGCAAATCCTGCCCAGGCAGCAGAGCCCGAGGCTGAACAGGATCCCCACGATCACCCCACTCCCAATTCCCAGCACGACCTCATAAAACCACTGCTTCTTCCAAAAATCCCACCGTTGCTCTGTCTCCGCGGGGCCCGTGGCGTTTCCCGGTGGTTCCTTCCCCTCGGCCACCAGCTGCTGCTCCCAAGTCAGGGATTTCTGGAAGTCGAGATTCACCAGATCCCTGGGGATCACCCTGAGGCCGAAGTAGATCCTCTTGACGAGCTGGAAGGAGCTCAGCACCTGCACGTCGCAGCGGTAGGTCCCGGAATGCGACTCCAGCGCTGGCGAGAAGCTCAGGGAACGGCTGGGATTGTGGAAGGGATGGAACAGGAGGTCGTTGGTGGTGATGAGACCCCGGGCGAACCTCCAGGTGTAGCCGAAATTTGGTCCCTCCAGGCTGGCGGCGTCCGGGGAGAGGCAGGTAAGCTGGAGGGGTTTTCCCTCGGGAACGCTGAGGTGCCGGAGGCCGCAGATCCAATCGCTGAGGCAGCGGGAGCGCACCAAGGAGCAGTTGTGGCGCTCCCCGGCCGGGCTGACCTCGCACAGCCGCTCCTGCTTCACGCCCAGCCCGCAGGTGACGCTGCAGGGCGTGGAGTTCACCACGACCACGGCCTTCAGCCCCGGCGGGATGGCCTCCAGTCCCGGGGCAGGAACTGAGCCCGATCCCGGCTCCGAGGGAGGCTCTGAGCCCGATCCCGGTTCCGAGGGAAACTCAGATCCTGGTTCCGAGGGAAGCTCCGAGCCCGATCCCGGTTCCAAGGGAAACTCAGATCCTGGTTCCGAGGGAAGCTCCGATCCCAGTTCCAAGGGCAGCTCCGACCCTGGGGGAGGCTCTGAGCCCGCTCCCGAGGGAAGCTCCGATCTTGGTTCCGAGGAAAGTTCCAAGCCTGGTTCTGAGGGAAGCTCCGATCCTCCTCCCAAGGGAAGCTCTGAGCCTGGTTCCAAGGGAAGCTCCGATCCTGCTCCTGAGGAAAGTTCCGAGCCCAGTTCTGAGGGAAGCTCTGAGCTTGTTTCCAAGGGAAGCTCCGAGCCCGGTTCCAAGGGAAGCTCCGAGCCCGGTTCCAAGGGAAGCTCCATTCCCGATCCCAAGGGAAGCGCCACTGGAATGCACAGGGCGCAGAGCAGGATCACCACGATGGGGCTCTGCTCCATCTTCCAGGTGTTTTTGTGTCTGGGTTCAGCACTCCGAACCCCCCGGAATCATTCCATGAATCTTCCAGGTTCTTCGGGATGTCTCTGACATCCCACCAGATCTAATCCTTCCACCTGGGAAAATCCTCCTGGATGTGGAGCTGGAGGCACAACTAAAAAAAGACACAGCAAGGCATTACTTGATCCAGCAGGGCAGGAATTCCAGGAATTCCATCAGGAACGTTCTTTGAACAGGACAGGAGGATGCTCTGATCCATTGGATCCAATCCAACTCTGCCCAAATTCCATCAGTTTTGGGTGTGTTCGGCAATTTCAGAGTGAAATTCTCTCCTCTCTGTGAGACTTCCCTCATTATTTTAGATGGATTTTATTTTGGATGGATTTCCACTGGAAAAGGAGCGGCTCCAGTTTCATTTTCCCACCAAACTCCAAATTTCCAGCAGGAATTACTGCTGGAATCTCCCAAATAATGCTGTGGAGTGTAAGGAAATCACAAAATCCCAATTCCTCATGGAGGCCCTGTCCAATCCTCACTCATACAAACACATCCCGGTCTGGAGCACTCCCCAAATCCAACCCCAACATTCCAACCTCTACTGGGGCTGATCCATGGGAATCCAGGGTGGTCTGAGCCCGTTTGGCTCCGGTCACTCTGTGTCCACACCAGGCCCTGGAGCTGTTCCCATGGGAGCAGCTCTGATGTCACAGTCAGGGCACAACAGCCCCAAACATTCCAAGGAAGAACCCTCAGGGAAGATCCAGCAAATCCTGAGAGCTCCGGAAGCTCTGGGGGAGGCTCTGGGTAAAATTCCCAGCCTTGGAAGGAGGCACAGGAGCTGGGAGAGCTCTCAGAGCCCTCATTCCTGAGGGATCTGACCCCAAACCTCCACTGATGGATCCACAGGAATCGTTCCCACGCTGCCATCCCAGGAAAACGCTCGGAAGGAGATTCCAGTGGGATCCATGTGGTGCTCAAGCATCCCAAAAAAATAATGCACTGCTGAAGCATTCTTCCCTGGAAAATCCAGGTGTTTTGATGGAGGAACTTCCCACAATTCTACAGAATCGTGTATCTCCATAGTTTTTGACCACAATTTTATGGAAAAGGCATCCCATAATCAGAGTCTCCTGATGGGCATCCCTGGATTCCCACAGGGATATAGGTTCCTCTACAAACCCAAATTTGGATTTATTTCCCCTCCTCACACTCCTTAAACTGAACTGAAGAATTCCCAAAGCTCCAGGAGGATTTTCCACCCCCAATCCCCCTTGGAGCTGCCCTCCCCTCCGTGTCCAGCTCCCCTTTCCCAGCCCGGCTCCGAGCGCACTCAGGGATCTGGGAATTCCAGACTGTTTTGGGTGGGAAGGGACCTCAAATCCCACCCATTCCACCATCCCAGGATGCTCCAAACCCCGTCCAGCCTGGCCTGGGACAGCCACGGATTCTCTGGGAATTCCATTCTCTGAGCACTCAGGATTTGGTTTTACTCCAGGTTTACTCCTCTCCCTTCACTAAAACCAACAAAAAACACCCTAAAAACCCCAAACACGGTGTGTTTGAAAGATTCCCAAATTCCAGCACGACAGAAAGCCCCAACTTTTCCATGGAAAAGCCAAGATTTACCCGTGGATTTTAGGAAATGGAAGGTACCTCTTTATTTACAAACACAGAACCACCACCGCTGCAGGAGCTGATCCGATATTGTACAAAACCAGGGAATAAAATAAGGATGGGGAAAAATAGGGCAATAAAATAAAGATGGGAATAACCAGGAAATAAAATAAAGATGGGGATAACCAGGAAATAAAACAAAGATGGGAATAACCAGGAAATAAAATAAAGATGGGAATAACCAGGAAATAAAATAAAGATGGGGATAACCAGGAAATAAAATAAAGATGGGGATAACCAGGAAATAAAATAAGGATGGGAACAAACTGAGAAAGAAAATAAGGATGGGAATAAAGCAGGAAATAAAATAAAATAAGGATGGGAACAAAGGAGGAAATAAAATAAAATAAGGATGGGAATAACCAGGAAAGAAAATAAGGATGGGAACAAAGCAGGAAATACAATAAAGATGGGAGCAAAGTGAGAAATAAAATAGAGATGGGAATAAGGCAGGAAATAAAATAAAATAAGGATGGGAATAACCAGGAAATAAAATTAGAACAAAGCAGGAAATAAAATAAGGGTGGAAACAAACTGGGAAATAAAATAAGGATGGAAATAATCAGGAAATAAAATAAAGATGGGAACAGACCAGGAAATAAGGAAGGGAATAAAGCAGGAAAGATGGATGGAAACAAACCAGGAAATAAAATAAGGATGGGAATAAACTGGGAAATACAATAAGGATGGGAATAAAGCAGGAAATAAAAGGAGGATGGGAATAAACAAAGGCATTTACACTGTACAGAGGGAAAGCTGAGTTTGGGGGGGATTCAATGCTTTAACCCAACCTGCAGAACCTTGGCCTGGGCATTTTTAATTTGGGGGGTCAGGCCCAGCACCCAGGGTGGGTTTGGCATGGCAGAGTCACCCCACAAGCAAAGAGAACAAAAAAAAAAAAAAAGGAATTTTACACTCGTGGTCATAAATTTCCCCAAATGAACCCAAATGTCCCCAAAGCTGGGAATGAAAACATCAAGTTTTGAAAAATTTCAAAACCTCTGATTACAAATGTTTTCTCTCTGCTCGTTTTATACCTGCACAGGTCTGGCTGCAAATTCGTCACTTTCCAACTCCACTCCTGCTTTTAATGTCTGCAGGACACCCAGGAAATTTAAATAGCTCCTGATAATCCCAATAATTCCACCTGGGGGAACACTGAGAGCAATGAAACTCCAAAGTCTGGGGAAAAAAAAGGGGATTTAGGAATGAAATTTCCTTTGATCAGGATGTTGGTGTGGGATAAGAGGTGCCAGGCTGTGAGTGCTGGACAGGGAAAGTGCCATTCCCATCCCTACAGGAAATCCTGAAGGAATAAAAGTTGGGAATGAGCTGCCAGCTTCTGTTTTTAACTCAGAAGTGGGAAAATCAGAAACCCTTTGGAAAAGTTCTGCTTCAGTTCTGAGGAAAAAATTGGTTTTCATTTATCAAGGAGGAGCCTGGATATTCCTGGAGGAAAATTTCCCAGGGAAGAGAAGGAACAAAACTGGAAAGGACAGGAGGGAACTCCAGCAGAGCTTTGGGAATCACAGGCTGGGAAAAAAAAATCCATTGGAAAATGACATTTTTTATCTAAAGCTTCTCCTTCTGCCACCGGCAGAGTGGGAAAAATAAACACAAAACCAAGGAAGACTCCAGAGGGGCCTCAGCTCCTCACATCCCACTGGAAATTCCTGAAAATCTGGGCTGGGATCAGCAGCTCTGCCCTGATCCTGTCCCCCAGGGAAAAGCCGGGCTTAGGGAGATGGGAATTCCCAGCTGGAAAAGGGAGACTTGGCAGGAGACAGTCAGGAATCCACACTCACACTTTGGGCTGTTCTTCCATCCGGGAATGATGAGAGATTTTGGGAGATAAAAGGTGGAGAGGCTCTGGAGTGGCAGGGAAGGGGCTCAGGTCACTTTGGGACGGGGATTTGTCACCAGAAATCCCGGCTGGAGCTCAGTCCCAGCCTGATCCACGGGGAGCAGCAGGAGGACGGAGGCTGCTCCCTGCTCCAGAGTCATTCCTGCCCCAATCACTCCCTGAATCCATGGAATTCAGTCTGTGCCAGTCCTGACTGGGAATTCCAGCCTTTCCACACTGGGGAGCCAAGAGAGGAAAGGAGACAGGGAGAGAAGGGAGAGTCTTCATAGCAACTCTGAGATTGCACCACCTGCTGAAGAGAGCAGAGATGGAAAAATGAGTGTCCAGCCCATCCAGAGGCTCCCAGAATCCAGAGAGCCCCAGGTGGAGCAGGAGAAAATGGGGAATGCAGGGAAAAATGGGAAATGCAGGGGAAAAATGGGAAATGTAGGGAAAAAAATGGGAAATGCAGGAAAAAAATGGGAAATGTGGGAAAAAAAATGGGAAATGCAGGGGAAAAAATGGGAAATGTAGGGAAAAAATGGGAAATGTGGGAAAAAAAATGGGAAATGCAGGGGAAAAAATGGGAAATGCAGGAAAACATGAGAAAAGTAGGGAAAAAATGGGAAATGCAGGGGAAAAAAATGGGAAATGCAGGGGAAAAAATGGGAAATGTAGGGAANTGTAGGGAAAAAATGGGAAATGTAGGGAAAAATGGGAAATGCAGGAAAAAAAATGGGAAATGCAAGGAAAAATGGGAAATGTAGGGGAAAATGGGAAATGCAGGGGAAAAATGGGAAATGTAGGGAAAAAAATGGGAAATGCAAGGAAAATGGGAAATGTAGGGAAAAAATGGGAAATGCAGGGGAAAAAATGGGAAATGCAGGGGAAAAATGGGAAATGCAGGGGAAAAAATGGGAAATGCAGGAAAACATGAGAAATGTAGGGAAAAAATGGGAAATGCAGGGGAAAAATGGGGAATGTAGGGAAAAAATGGAAGAGGGTGAGATTTTGTAGCTAAAATCCCAAAATTTCAGCTGCTTGTTGACAGCTCTGGGATTTATTTGAGATTCTGGGAGCGCAGCACGGCTCAGGAATTCTTTATTCCCAAACTTACCTGGTGTCAAATAATTTATAATTCCCAAAATTTCTAAGAAAAACCAAGGAAATAAACCCCACCTAAGTGTGGGTGAAACCAGAGCAGAGGATTTTATTCTAAACTGTGAAATGATGAAATTGCTCCCGTTTTTTAGGCTGAAAGCTGAGTTTGACACAAAACAAATCCGATTTTAACATTTTCTGCCAGCAGAAAATTCATTGACAGAATTAATTAAGAGAATTAATTAATTCACAGAATGAATCCCAGTCCCAGCCATGCAGCTCCCACATGGAAATCCCAAAGATTTCCCAGGAAAACTCTCCCTGTGCAGCTGCTTCAGCCCCGGGTTGGCTCCTGCAGGGAGCAGCAGAATTCATGGAATTCCCACTCCCTGCAGCCAGGATGGGAAAGGGAGCCTGGACCCAAATTCCAGGGGAATTTGGAATGTGCTGGAACCCCAAAAATGTTGGGAATTTCGGGTACAAGGCACAAAGAGAAGAAAGGGAAGAGGGAATTCCATGGAATTCTGAGGGTTTGGGAAGAGCCCAGGGATGGATTCTTTCCCAATGTGGCTCCTACAGAGATTCCAGCACTGGGAATCTGCTGGATCCTCCCAGCTCAGGAATTCCAGGAAAATGTGGATTTTCATGGAATGCCATGGTTTGGGTGGGAAAGGACCTTAAATCCCAGCCCATTCCATGGACACCTCCCACCATCCCAGGATGCTCCAACCTCAATCCTTGGACATTTCCAGGGATTCCTCTGGGAGCTCCTCACCATTCCAGGCAGGAATTTTTCCCTATTTCCCTTCATCCCAAGCTACTACAGGCAAGCAAAGCCTAAAAGCAGATTTTAGGGAGCTCTGCCACCTCCAGCTGATGGGAAAATCCAGTGGGATTTGGGTCTAAAACCATTTTTTGAGGAAAACAAATTCCCAGGTTGGCTGAGGAATCTCATCCCAACCTAAAAGCAGGGAAATAAATCCCAGAGTTTCCTGCAGCATCAGCAACTCTGCACCAAAATCCTTCCAAACAGGGCTGGAAAAGGAGGGGGAAAGGCAGAACAACCAGGAAAGGAGTTTGGCTGCTCTGCTGCTGGATCTGGAACATTCCAGAGGGACTGGGGATGGGATTTCCCAGTGAGGAAATCACCCCAAGCTCCACAGAAAACCAGGAATTAGGGACAGCAGCTGAGCACAGAGTTACAGTCAGATCCCCCCAGTAAGGAAATGTTAATTAAAAATTAAATGTTAATTAAAAATTAAGTGTTAATTAAAAATTAAAGCATTTTTCGGAGAGCAGCCCCTGCAACATGGAAAATCCAAGGATCCAGCACTGTTTGGAAGCCAAGGATTGGAATTCTCCTCGGAAATCCCAATATTCACATTCCAGGCCATGATCCTTTCTCATTTCTGCTGGTAATTATGTTAATTAGCAGCGATGAAAGCAACAATTAACATGAAATTAATCATCTCCAAACCAGCCCTGTGAGGATCCAGGTGCCATCCTTGAAAACACCCAAAAATCTTGGAAAATCCCCCAAAACTCCCCCCCAGAGGCAAATCCCAGCCAAACTCAACCCCAGGATGCTCCTGGATGCTCCAATCCTGGATTTTTCCAGCTGGAAACATTCCCAGAGAACATTCCCAAGGTTTTCCCATCAAAAATTCCCATTCCTGGAAATAACAAGGATCAGGACAAGCAACACCAAGGAGCTGAGCAGGAAAGGGAGGAAAAGAGGGAATAAATCACTCCTGGAAATTAAAGGAATTAAAGGAATTAAAATAATTCCTGAATTCCTGAAATCCACGGCAGCAGCTGCTGGAATCAAGGAAATGCAGAATTGGATCCATCAAATCCATCTCTGGAGCTGGGCTGTGTCCCAAGGCTGAGCTCTGGACTAAAATCTCTTTAAAAAAAATCAAACTGCAGCCAAAATTGTGCTCTCTGTGCTGGGCCTGGAGGAGCTTTTCCCAAAAAAAAGGAGGGAATTGGAGAATGGGAAATGTTTGGAATGGGGTTGGGTCTCAACAGAGGTGTCCTGCTCTGGCAGACAGCAAAATGTGGCAAAAAAAGGGGGAAAATCTGAATTTTCCCCTATTTGCAGCAACTGTGAAGGAGGAAAATCCCAAATTTCTCCTGCTGTGCAGGCACTGGAGTTTAAACTGGAATTAAACTGGAATTTAAACTGGAATTAAACTGGAATTAAACTGGAATTAAACTGGAATTTAAACTGGAATTTAAACTGGAATTTAAACTGGAATTTAAACTGGAATTTAAACTGGAATTAAACTGGAATTTAAACTGGAATTAAACTGGAATTAAACTGGAATTTAAACTGGAATTTAAACTGGAATTTAACTGGAATTTAAACTGGAATTTAAACTGGAATTTAAACTGGAATTAAACTGGAATTCCAGGGCTGCAGCACAGCTGGGAATAGGAAATGCAGCTCCTGGATTTGATCCCAGGGTTTTTTTCTCAACAAATCATTTTTAATGCTCCTTTTTCCCCCAAAAACCAACTAAAATCCAGGTATTTTATAATTTCTGCAGGAGCAGAGGGAAGGAATTGAGGGAATTAAAAGAATTTAATTTAGGAACAGCTCTGAGCATCCTAAAACTGCAGAATCCTTCATTATCCCCATTTTCCTCAACCAAAACTCAGATATTTCCCCAGAATCAGCCCAAATCCAGGCATTTTATAATTTCTGCAGGAGCTGAGGGAAGGAATTAAAGGAATTTTAATTTAAGAACAGCTCTGAGCATCCACAAAATTGGGGAATCCTTCATTATTCCCATTTTCTCTCAAAAATCAACTCCAAACCTGGATATTTTCTGATTTCTGCAGGAGCTGAGGGAAGGAATTGAAGGAATTAAATTGAGTTTTGTTTAGGAACAGCTCAGCACCCACAAAACTGCAGAATCCTTCATTTTTCTNCTGCAGGAGCTGAGGGAAGGAATTGAAGGAATTAAATTGAGTTTTGTTTAGGAACAGCTCAGCACCCACAAAACTGCAGAATCCTTCATTTTTCTCCCAAAATCAGCCCAAATCCAGGCATTTTATAATTTCTGCAGGAGCTGAGGGAAGGAATTAAAGGAATTTTAATTTAAGAACAGCTCTGAGCATCCACAAAATTGGGGAATCCTTCATTATTCCCATTTTCTCTCAAAAATCAACTCCAAACCTGGATATTTTCTGATTTCTGCAGGAGCTGAGGGAAGGAATTGAAGGAATTAAATTGAGTTTTGTTTAGGAACAGCTCAGCACCCACAAAACTGCAGAATCCTTCATTTTTCTCCCAAAATCAGCCCAAATCCAAGTATTTTATCAATTCTGCAGAAAGGAATTAAAGCAATTAAAATAATTTGAATTTAGGACCAGTTCAACACCACAAAATTGATGAATCCCCCATTTTCCCCCCAAAATATTTCCTGACTTCTGCAGGAGCTGAGGGAAGGAATTAAAG